>QJNU01000137.1:0-140279 GCA_004154915.1 Monosporascus ibericus | reverse complement strand
CACCACATAATACAGTTTGCGTTGCCTTCATTATCTCTTGAAACGCGGGCTCAATCGTGACACTCTCATAAAATATGCACTGATCAGGACCAAATCACCCCGTCCCAATTCAATATATAAAGGTAAAATACGTTAAAAGGTTAGAGCCGATAAAAGAACTAAGCAAGTATATAAAGCGTAATAATACGATTATTCGCGGAATACTTTTCAAATTTAATTAAATAGCGACTTTCGTAAAACTTTAAAATAAAAAGGTTTTTCCATTTTTCTATACACGGTCGTATATATTTATTAAACTATTAAATTTGTTTTAATCTTAATTTATGAGTTAGTTAATTAGTATTATTTATATTATACGTTTAATCGGGTAAAAATAAATATTAAGATAAATCTTCACTGCTAAAATAATAAATAATAATAAGGTTTAACCTTGTAAATTAATAGTTTATATAATTATGACTTATTTTCACCTTCTTTGTTACACTTGTTTAAAATCTTTACGTTTCTTAATATTTATAATTGTTATATCCGATATTACAAAGACTTTTATTATATAGTTCAGTTATGAAAGTTGTAAACATATCTTTATACTATGTCGTATTTTATAATTATAACTAGAATAAATTTAAATTATTTTCGAAACGTTTTTAAATCTCAGTATAATGTCCGTTAATAATCGATTTCTTAATTTAAAAGGGGTTTAATTTCTTTTGGCCATTTAATAAAGTACGTCGCCTAATTAACCCCGACGCGTATTAAGACGCGGTATGTAAGTAATGAGTTTGCTGTATGGTTCACGTATTAAAACCGAATAGAAAACCTTTACGTATTTAAAGTAAGTGTCAGCTAGCTAAGGGGTGTGTAGCGCACTCTATATACGAAAAGGTCACTTACTAATCGGCCCATACATGTTCCGGAGCTAAGCTACCTAAGGTTATACGCGTACGATAACATATACAACTAGTTTAATATAATAACATAACTACTATCCCTTATATCTGATAATTAAAAGTCTTATTCGCTTAATTAACGTGAAATGTTAACTAATTAGCTATTATTATAACGATATAAGTTATACATTAACAAGGATTCTTAATATAGTTTAATAATAATAATAATAATCATATACTGAATCTATTATATTGTTTATAAAAAACTATAAATTAATATTATTTTAGAGTTAAATTGTGATTTGAAGCGTATGCGTTTAATATTTAGGACGTTATCAATCCTAATAAATTACGTTCGTAACCTATTAAACCTTAAAAACCTAATTATAACTTTAAGGCCGAAAAACAGAATTTATCCTTAAACCTGAAATAATATCTTATCCTCGTATAATGTAATCCAAAAAGTCCATTTTACTAATTATTAACGTTATTAGCGGATATATTAATAATTATTTAAATTATTACGGTGGCGGAAATAATAAAAGTAACTTATATTTATATTTCCTTTGTTTAGCACAAAATCACACTAAAAAAACAGAGATATTTTACGAGTTATTAATATAAATTTAGCGTACGTTC
The DNA here is from genome assembly GCA_004154915.1 of Monosporascus ibericus. Taxonomy (NCBI): domain Eukaryota; kingdom Fungi; phylum Ascomycota; class Sordariomycetes; order Xylariales; genus Monosporascus; species Monosporascus ibericus. Next base: position 138,750 of record QJNU01000137.1, on the reverse strand, counting down.
TAAATTAAAATGATGGTATTAAGATATAATTTAAAATATAGAACTTATATATAATATAAAATTAATAATGTATTTTATAAATAGGTCTAATACCCGACAGGAAAATCGGGGAAATGTAAGAAAACAAAAATTTCGAAATAGGCGCCGTTTTAGCCGGAAAGGTTTTAGTATATTAAAAATAAAAACGTTACTTATATTGATAAAGCGGGTACATGATGAAATTCACCGTTACCGCTACGAGATTATAACAAGCTACATATATCCGTTAAAGAGACATATTTCGCAATATTAAAACGGTGTAACGAACCTATCATACATCTACCTAAAAGTATAAGCAGTATCCGAAATCATGTAACGGCTAAGGGGTTTAACCAACTATTAAACCTAGTCGTACGGTTTATGTTAGCAGTAATGTCGTAGGAAACTGAGCAATGGTACGTTCAATAATTACGTCTGGTAATAGCAGATTATCAAAGGTAATCTGGGTAAGCAAGTTATATTGCAAGCTGGTAATCTATCTCAGCTATGGTAACGAATATATATATATTCATCTTAACTTAAGGTGCTTAAGCGATTTGAACCCTTAAATTTATTTGGCCCCTTAAGCCCGTATGGCAGCTTAAGGAACTCAAAAAGCTTGGCCCTTTAAATCCTTTAAGTTAATCACGTAACCTCTTACCTTAAGTTAAAGCTAACTCCCTTAAAAGGTCCGACCGTTTATATTATAACCAAAACCGTTAAGTCATAATACGATTTCTCCCCTCCAAAATCTTTACCCTCAAAAATTAATTTATTTATCCGTTAATCTTAGTAAGTAACTTTTCCCTCTTCATACTTATAATATCGGGTCGAATTAAAAAACGTTACTCTCGTTAACGTACTAACGCTCTGGTTCTCTCAAAACGTATTAATCGTCTTAATTTCACCATACATTTTTATTTTCGTTATGATAAGAAAAGTACGGATTACAAAGTTACTCGTAATTCCGTAAAATACGCACGATGCGTTCGTCATAACGGTCCGTATAATGTTTTCGGGCCCTCAAAACTAAAGCACCAAAAACTCCTTAACGAAAAAAATCGTTTAAAACGTAAGAAAAAACAAGCTCGGAAAACGTTACGAGCTGCTACGAACAAACTTAATCGTTTGCAAAACAAAAGCAACTTCTTCATCAGCGGGGCATTAAAATATTTCGTCGTAACATTAAAAATTCGGAAGCTATGGAAAAATTCGAACGGTTAAAAAAGAAACGGAAACAGTTAAAGGCGGCGGTTACCGCGGCCACGTCAAGCCAGATCGCAAATCCGGTCGATTAATCTGAACCTATTAATTAATTAACTGCTAACTAGGATGCATCCGTCGTTGCTAATAAAAGTTCCTTAATAGGCGCTAGGCGTTCATAAAGTTTTTAGCAAGTTCCCAGGTATTTTCGGAATCTAGGTAATTCTTCCATTTAATTAGGTACTTAATAAATCCATTTCTTTTTCGTATATCTAAAATTTTCTCTGCTTCGTATATTAATATATCTTCTTTTATTTCTTTTTCGTATCCCGTATTAACCTTAATGGTATCTGCTATTAACTTAAATAAAAAAACGTAAAGAATTAGGTAAAGTTTAACCTTAAGTGGTAATTCTAGTTAATAGTTATTTTCTAAAATTCTTCTAATAATTTTATATAAACCGATATATTTAAAATCGAGTTTTTTATTAAATCGTTTAATTTAAATATTTTTAGTAGTTAAGTAAACTATATTTTTCTTTTGGAAAATTAATCCCTTTAACCTTTTCTGGTTATAGTACTTCTTTATCTAGTTACGTACGAATTCGAGTTCTATTTTCATTCTTACGTATAATTATTTAAGTTATTCTAATATAAAAATTGCTTTAACGTTCATAGATCCTTTACGTATATCCTTATAAACTTCTTATATAAAACCAAAGTTAGTGTTTAATAAAGTTATTTTAATGTTTTTATAATAATTAATATTATAGGCCAGTTATACGATAAGTAACTTTTGGACCTAATCGTTTTATTCGTAATTAATATAACATCGTAAATAAATCTTTAGTATTTAATTAATTCTTTCTATTTATCCGTCTATTTAAGGTTTAAATACGTTAAATAATTTATAATTTGAGCTAAATTGCGTTATAAATCCTTACTAAAATTTTAAAGTAAATATTATTCCTTTATTTAAAATAGTTTCCGTTAATAATCCGTATATTTTTAAGGTATGTATTACAAAGATGTAAGCTAATTGTTCCGCATTTATGTCCTTATTATATAATAAAAAATAAGAAAATTTGATAAATCAATTAACGATTATAAGGATGCTATCATAATATATACCCGTAACTGGATCTTTTAAAAATGGAAGTTTGGTAATAAAGTTGAAAGTAACTAAGTCCTATAATCGTTTTGCGACTAATAATGGTTGTAGTTTTCCGTATGACTTATGTCGTCGAGCTTTTGCCTTATTATAAATATGGCATTATTATCGTATTTTCTTTATTACTAATTTCATTTTAGGAAAGTAATAGGTACGTTATAGTCTCTTTAAAGTCTTATGGATCCTCAGGTATCCGTATAACTAATGCTCGTATATGTCTCGTATTAATATTTCCTGGTATTCTTTTGGAACTTATATTCTTTCCATTTTCTAATCCTTAAGTAAATTATCGTTATATTCCTAAATTTTCTGGTATAAATCAAGGGGTGCTATTTTAATTATTGTTATCTATCGTAATTATAGGTATCCTTCTAACGTAATGTCGAAAGTCTGGTGGTTAACCTTAATTACCTTCTTTTCGAGGTCTGGTTTTCGATTAAATACGTCTGCTCTGCCATTTTCTGATCCTTTCTGGTAGATAATAACAAAGTTGTATTCTGTTAGTTTTTCGGCGTAGCGTAATTATCGTCCTGTAAGTTCTTTAATGGTAGTAAAACGTATAAAGTTCTTATAATCGGTATATATCTTAACTTAGTACAGGTTTTTCTTAAGGTAATATCTGAATTTTCCGAAGGCTTTGACGATAGCCATAAATTCTTTATCGGGAATAGCGTAATTTAACTTTATTCCTTTTAACTTATAAAAATAAAAGGCGATAGGGTATAGGTAACTTTAATTATCGCGGAATCCTATTATTATACCCAAAACGTAATCTAAAGCGTCGGTTTTAAGCTTAACTAAGCGGCTTGGGTTATACATAATTAATACTAACTTGCTAATAACCGTATTTTTTATTTTTTAAAAGGCGGTTTTTATCTTCGTTATTTAAAAAAATTTATTTCCTTTTTTCGTTAGGTTGGATAATGGTATAATTATTTTGCTAAAGTTTCGAATAAACTTCTTATAATAATTAACGAATCCAAGAAAATTTTGCACTTCCTTAACGGTAGTAAGTATCTTTTACTTTTATACCGTAGCAATCTTCTTAGGGTCCATCTTAATACATCCTGGGGTAATAATATATCCTAGAAATTCCACTTTTTATATATAAAACTGGCTTTTTCCATTATTAACTAAAGAATTAACGTCTTGTAAGGCTTAAAGAATTATATAAACGTATCTTATATGTTTTTTTTTGTTTTTCGAATAGATAAGAATGTCGTCGAGGTAACAAATAACGAAGATGTCTAAGTATTCCTTAAGTACGTGGTTAACCATCCGTTAAAAAGTTGCTGGTACGTTCGTAAGTCCGAAGGGTATAACGAAGTATTCGAAAAGTTCGTATTTCGTTTTAAAGGCTATTTTTTACTTATGTCTTAATTTGATACGGATTTAATTATATCCTTTTCTAAAATTTAGGCTTGTAAACTAATTAACTTCGTAAAGGTAATCCTTTATTTTGTTAATTAAGGGTAACAGTATTTTATCTTTCACCGTAATATTGTTTAATTACCTATAATTAATAACTAGGCGTAGTTTCCCGTTTTTCCTAAGTACGAAAAATATAAGGTATTCGGCTGATAAATTAGAACGTCGTATGTAACCTTTCCGAAGCTTGTTTTTAAGGTATTTACGTAATGCCTATAATTCTGTTTCGTTAAGGTTATAGATCGGGTAAAATCTGGTTAATGTCCCTTCCTTAAGGATTATCTTATGGTCCTATTCGCTATGTTTTAATAATTTCGTCTCAAGTTCCTTACGAAACAATTATTCATATCTATGGTATTATGGAGGTACGTTGGCTACGGTTTCTGGCTTTGAGGGCTGATGTTATAAATAATCGTTTATCTTTCGTAACTTTGTTCTAATGGTAATGATAATAAGTCGTATTTTTCTGTAGTACCCTTACTTTCTTTTATATCTTATTCCTGTAAGGGTAAGGTTTTTATCGTGTCCTTATACCTGCATTCGTTGTTATTTCCGATCGAATATTAAAATCTTTTCTTATTTTGCTTTTTCTTATCGAATGGATATAAAGCGAACTTTACCTAATTAATTATCCAATTAATTAAAAGGTTATATTAATATAACCATAATTTTCCGAGGATTATATCGTAATTCCTTATCGGAACGATATCGAAATCTGCTATCTGGTTTCGTTCGTTAACAAAGATCTCGAGGTAATTAATCTTGCGGCTGATTTTTTTATTATCGGAAGTAAATAGCTGACTTTTTGCGTTCTCGGCGATATAAGGTTCCATCTTTTCCTTCCATGGTAATCGAACTTGATTAACCATATCTAACGTAATATAATTACCTTTTATTACTCCGTAGTCCATAAATGCGGTAAACCAGTATATCCCAATTCGTACTTGCAAGGTAATAAGGTCGTTTTTGGCTCCTATCGTTACGTTTAAAGCCCTTTTAAGAAGCTCCTGCTAGCTTCTCTGGGTCTCACCATCCTACGGCTCTCTTACAGGTAACGTTCGTCTTTTAATTCGTTTTTTAACGCCTAAATACGCTCTTAATTTTACTAATTAAAGGCCTATAATTACTTTAATTATCCTTTTTATTGGCGTAAAGTAACTTCGAATAAAAGAACTTATATCTAAAAGTCTTTTTTGGTAATATATTCTGGTTCGGGGGTTTTTTATCCCTTTTATCATACTTAAAACTAAGTATCATATTACCTTATCTCTTCGTTCCTTTTCTTTATTTCGTAATTAATTTCTTGCTGCTCTTCCGGGTTATTCGTAAAAGTCAAACGGAAATTTAAATTATTAATTATTTCTAAAAATGCTTTTATAATTATTTGATAAATTTATTTTTTTTTCGTCTTATAATCGCACCATCCGTAATGGCATATAAGGTTTTCGTTAAGGCAGCTCTTTCCTTCGAGCTAATTTATTGCTACCATAATAATATTAATAATATTTTCCGAAACGAACGTTCTTAAGTATTTATACCATCGTTAATTCTTAAAATCTTTCCCGGTTTAATTATGGAAATCGAATCCTTAATTATATATTTACGGAAATCGTATCTTAATTTACCGTTTTCCTTCCATATATCTGAGGCAATAAATACGTTTGTATTAAATAGCATAAGGTTTCCCGTATTAATCTAATTATCTTGGTAACAGGTTTTTATCCCAACTTTAATATTCCTTAATCCATACGTTTAATTCCAACTATTCGTACCGCTATCGCCGTTTTTTTTAGGAGCGGGAAAGTAACTTATCCTTTAATAACTCTTTTTATCCGTTATGCTTTTTTAGCCATTAGGCTACTATAGGTCCTATAATAAGGGTTCGTTATTCCTAAATGGCTATTTAGGATAGCTTTTTTGCCTTTTGTAATTCCTGTTATGCTTCCTTAAAGGGATTAAAATTATCCCTAATCCTGATTATATTAATTAATTTATTATCGTTCCCTTAATTATTTCGGAAGGGTTCTTAAGAAACTGGTATCCAGGTATTTTGTCGTAGCTTTTTGGGTGCCTTATATTAATAGGCCTTATATCTTATCTTGTTATAATTAAAGCACTTAATAATGCGAGGGTCGCGCTATTAGATTGCGCCTAGTTCCATGGGTCCTAATGTTGTTCCATAGGATATGTTCGTTTCTTATAAAATGCTGGTATTAAGGAGGTACCTTAGTTTATTGTTTTATCGGTTTTTAAAGTATCGAATCCTTTAGGCGTATTACTAATCGTCGATCTTAACTTCCATAACGATATAATCTACCAACGTTTCGGGGCGTTCGTTTTTAAATAATTGTTTTTATATTTCTTTTTTTAGATTATTAAAAAAAGTAATTATTAATACCTTTTATCCCTAATTAATCTTCGAAGTTAATTAAATAAAAAGGTTGCTATATTCGGAAGTTAATCCTTTTTATTTTAAATCCTTAATTTTCTTTTTAGTTTTAATCTTTTCGTTTACTATTCCGAATACCTTTTTTAACTTCTTTTTAAATCTTTCGTAATCGTTATAAATATTCGTAATTTTCATAAATCTTTATTAGGGAAATTTAATAACCTATTTACGAAAAATAGGCTTAAATTAAATAATCGCGTTTCCGGTTAATTATCTTATAACAAACTAAACCCAAAAAGTAAGTATTATAAATTTAATAAGGAAATACTTAAAGTAGGTACGGTATTCCGTAAAAAACTGTTATAATTTAATAATAATTCCGTCGAAAGGGATAAACTTAATAAACTTTAAAACTTCTCCGGATTTCTTGCCGTAAGTCGTTTGTATAAGTTATATTAATTAAATTAGCTGCTTTAATTAATCGGGTTATTCCATATTTATTTATCTTATTAATTTAACTTTTTAAACTTTTAGTTGTTCGTAAATCTCCTTAAGGGTATTAATAAGTTTGATCTTATCGTTAATAAGTTACGTAACCGCATTAATTAACGAATCGAATTTACGCAAAACCTTTTCCTAAGAGAAATTAAATCGAATTTTTTCGTTATCGAAATTTATAAAAGTATCCTTAAGTACCTAAAAGGTTTTCTTTAAGGTAAATTATTTATTAAATAATATCGTATTAAAGGTATTACTTAAAGTTTAACAATATTGCTACATAAAAACTTATAACGTATAACCGCTAAAAAGTTTAACTAATTATTAAATTTAGTTATACGGTTTATGTTAATAATAATATCGTAAAGTATTAAATAATAATACGTTTAATAATTACGTTTAATAATAATAAATTATTAAAGGTAATTTAGGTAACTAAATTATATTATAAACTGGTAATTTATTTAAACTATAGTAACGAATATATATATCTTCATTTTGGCTTAAGGTACTTAAGTAACTCAAACCCTTAAGTTTGTTTAACCCCTTAAGCCCATATAGCAGCTTAAGGAACTTAAGGGGCTTGGCCCTTTAAGTCCTTTAAGTCAGTCACGTGACCTCTTGCCTTAGGTCGGGGCTAACTCCCTTAAGAGGTCCGACCGTTTGTGTTGTAGCCAAGACCGTTAGGTCATAACAAATAGGGTCTTGATTTGCAGGTAATAATAAATCAAGGAATGATTTACTAGGGGTCTGTTCGTTAAAGAGATTTAAAAACTCTTCCCACAGTAGAGAACGACTGCCTCTAGCTGTAGGCTTAGATTGATAGCTAAGGAGCGAAACTAAGTAGGTGCTATTTACACAGAAGACCGATTCGTTATATATTCAATGGTCTTTCAGTAAGTGTGTCGTGGATCTATGTGATCTGTGTGATCTGGTCCCAGATCATCTAGATCAACCAGATCAACCAGATCACCTTAAGAGCCAAGCCCCCCTCTCCGAGGTTTATTCGTAACGGGCACAAGCCAAGCCCCGAAGGTTAGTTTCTCAAAACAGAAACCCCTGTTCCTATAACAAACGGCTTATTTATAAAATTATAAAAGATTATAATTTTAAAATTTGTTAATTAAACTTTTATTAAAAAAACAATAGATATTAAAACACGTATAAGTATAAGTTTATAAATTTCATAAACATATTTATTTTTAAAAATATAAAACCAGTTTTATCTTACGAAATAATTACGAATTTAAAAAAGTATATAATAGTATATACGTATTTATACTTAGTAAAAATAGTTCCGAGCTTTAATTATTATTATGATTATATTTAATGGCAAGTTTCGAAGCTATAACGTTATAAATATTATATTTAACACAAACTTACCTTATAATATATCTGTACAAACGCTCTTAAAATATTTATAATGTAATAAAATAATTTTAATTAAAATTGTGTTTTATAAACTAAAACGATTTGTTTTATTTTGGTAAAGACTTTATTAATATATCTAAGAATTTAAGATTTAACCCCTTCGTTAATAAACCTTATTATTTCATTCGTTAAGAAATATTTTTGCTTTTCTTTACGTCGACGACGTTGTTATTACGTATAATAAAAAGTATTATAACTTTATTCGTTGCTGGATTTAATACATATATAAATAGTATATCTTTATTAAAAGAGAAAACGTATAATAGCTTTATAATATTTTAATAATTAAAAGTAAATTTATTAAAAACAGTTCATTAATTTAATCTGAGTTTATATAGAAATTACTTTAATTTTTAAATCAAAAATTAAAATGCCTTTTAAAAACGTTAATAACGAATTCTAATTTATTATTAAACTTTAATTGAAGGTATTAAAACTTAATTTATAATTATTACAAAATTTAATCCAATTTTGTACGTTATTATTAATACTTAATTAAATATATTGTATAATATTTTAATGCGTATAATTTAATTTGAATTTTAATAACGTAAGGTCTCTTACCCTCGAGTCGCGCGTACTATCGAGTCGCGCGGTTTTTTACACCTCGCAGAAATCAATCCAAATTACTTAACTATAACAGATCCAATTGATCCAAATGTACTATATTTCTTTTCGCTGACCGTATCTACAGCTTTTGAACAAACGCACGCATTATATTAAGGCTTATTACGGACGTTATATTGCTATTCCTTACTCTTAACCTGCCTGGAACCGGCTATCCTTCAATTCGTCTCAGCTAATATTGCGCTCATTTCGCAAAAACTAAAGCCAACTAATAAGAAAACAATTACTGTCAGGTAAGTAGCGCAATAAGTGCGCACTTATCAACACAGTCTTTTGGTGCAGTGGCTACGCAACAATTACTAACCGAATTCCTAACCTATATACGTAAGCGTTTTTCATCCGGCTTTAATACGTGGAATATTTTCGGAAATACGTCGTGTCGAACCGCTATAATGCTTTGTTGCAGAGTGCGTTACAAGACTATAGGGTAAGGCTGTAGGGCTTATTATAGGGCGCGTTCCGGGGCGCGTCATAGGGCGTATTAAGGTATTACGGGATTATCGGAGCAATAATTCGATCATACATTATTAAATGATTAAAATAAACGTTTCTATAAAAAAAGGGAACTTGCTATATAAGATAAACAACGTCTTTTAGTTAATAAAAAGGATCGTCGTAACAGAATGCTAGTAATAGCTATTAAAGGTTACTGTTACAAGAAGTTTAAAGGGACGAAATAGTCATATAGCGGCCGCGACAATCTTTAATTTAATGGGTGCACTTGTTAAAAGGCTAGAAATACGTTTAGCGAAAAGGAATACGGTTAATTTAAATCAATTAAATGTGTTATAGTTGACTCATATAGAATGATTATTACGAGGTCCTAAGAAGCGCGCGGCACGGTGGTATGAAGTATTATATTACCCAGCAATGAAATAATATGCGAATAAATAAAATATAATTACTATTTTTATAGATGAAATAGAAAGACTATTTTTTCTATAAATTATTAAAAACTTCTTTTTTAATTTATAATTTATTAAAGAATTAGAAGTCTGTTTTAATATAAAACTATTTAATATATACTATCATGAATAATCTATTATATACTTAATTAACGTTGTTATAGTAGATTTATAAAAGGAATTACGATATTTGAATATATATAATTATTACTTTTGAAAAATAATAGAATAAGAGTTACTTAAAATTATTTTTATATTTCTAAGTAATATGTTAGCTAATAAACTGATTAAAGCCTTGTTACGAAAAGGCTTTAAGTATTTTAACAAGAAGTTAAACCTAATACATATTATAAAAGCTTTTAGGGTTCTTTTAAACGAAGAAATACCTAATTACACCGATTTAATCGCCGTAAAAAAGGTAAAATAAATAACTACGACATTAAAAAATAATACATATAACGATTAACGTCGTAAAAGCTTTATGGCGTTAAAGAGGTATGTCAGCTAGCTGGGAGGTGCGTAATGCACTCTATATACGAAGAGGTTACCTACTCCTCAGCCCATACATATTCCGGAGCTAAGTTAACTAAAGTTGTACGCGTGCGACAGCACATGTAACTAGTCTAATATAATAACACAACTGATGTCTCCTATATGCGACATTAAGGATTTGTTTAATAATAAATTTCTTTTCGGTCGGCGGCGACGTTCGCGAATTAAGAACATTATCGATTTGGGTGCGTTTACCGTTAATTTTTGTTCTTGACATAATAAATAAGATTTTATAAATACAACTAAGCGTCTAATAATTAATTTTCGGTTGTTTCTTTTTAGCTTCAACATTTACGTTTATTTCTGCTTATTTTATAAATCGTTTTATATTGTAATTATTAAAAAGGTAAATGATTAAAATTGAATAATTAGAGGGGCAAAAAAGTGTACAGCTCGCTTGTATAGTACGTTGTTTAAAGTATTTACTTTAGAAAGTCGATAGTAAAATATACTAATTGTAATATTTTAGTACTTTTTAAACCTTTTAGCAATCCAAATCAATGTTTTTTTACAAAGAATCGAATAAGATAACGAAATTTTAAAGAATTACTATTTTCAAAATATCTTTAATTAGTTTTCATAGTAGACGTTATTAATATATATCGTATATTATACCAAAATTGTATTAGGTTCCTTCGGGAACTTTTCAAGCCTAATTTCATCATCCTAAGTCAAGTAACTAGTATTAGACTACTTTTTCTTATCATATAAATACCCGTAGATTTATGATTTATAAAACTGCTTTTTCGAAATTCTTAATATTATTCGTAATAGTAATATACCTGTTATCTCTCAGTATAATCTGGCTTTATTGTTGTTTATATATAAATAAATATAAAAAAGTATTACGCTTTTTATAATGATTATTTTAAGGGTTTTAATTATTAAATCTTTAACGTATTCGATTATCATAACTTCAGCGCATTCGATTATTATAACTTTAACATACTCGATTATTATAACTATCTTTCTAATAGTTACTTCAAGGTATTTAGCTACTAAAGTCAGTGTAGCTAGCTTCTATTATATCTTATTATACTACTATATCAGGTTCTAAAGCTGCTGATCGTTATCTTTAGCGCTGAATATTCCTTCATTAAAGCGATATACGTCCCTTAGACCCTTAGGGATAAATTCCTCTTCACCCTAATTACCGCCTTGAACTTTGCGAAAACTGTTACTTTGATTGTTATTATTTTTACGTTATTATCGTTAATCCTTCTTTTCTTTCTTTCTCTTTTCTCCTTTTAAAACTTAATGTAATCCTTAGCTAGGTACTCGTATTTATCGTAATTAAAGCAAAGGAGGTTTCTGCGCTTGTTGTATGCGAGCTTGTTATCTTTATCATTATTATTACCCATACCCTTACCGTTTTAAGCGTTATAGAACTTCTTTATTTTTTAATTTTTTTAGCCAGCACGGTTCTAAAACTTATTATTAAAGTTATTAATTAGTTACTGGAAAACATGATCAGCCGAGCGTAATATTAATTACATTATCTTAAACTAGTCGCTAGCGCGGTTCTTTAAAATAATAAGAAATATAATAATATGTTCTTAAACCTTAACCTTAATATTATAACGTGAAATTTCCCGAATAGGTTTATAAAACTTAGTAATAAATTATATAAGGTCTTTATCATCGTATGTAGTCTTGTTTAACTTTTTTCATAAGAACTTTTACTTAACTTATTACAACGTAAATCTTTTTAAGGATTTTAATATTATCGTTATTTTAATGCTTATAATTAACTTCAAAAAGGCCTTTTTATGAGTTTTTATCATAACCTTAATTTTATACCTTTCTTGTAACTAATTTCTTGAAATGTAACTCTTAACGCGTTATGTTAAATCTTTTAATTTAGCTAACTAAGCAAGTAATTCTTTTATTTAATATAAAACCAGAACGCTTTTAACGAATCTTATTGTCCTTGTTATTAAACCTTTGTCTTAGGGGTATTCCTATTCTGTTAAAGCTGTTTAAGTTGCTAAAGTTAAAAGAATTAAGAGGGAGATTATTCTATTTTTTATTACATTTCTTTAGAGAAATTTAAAATAAGTTTAAATATGTGGATAAGATGGAAGATTATCTAAATTATTAAGCTTATCGCGCCCGAAATCCTTTTTTTTAAATAGTTTTTCTTTTTCTTTTTTTTTAAGGAGCCGAGTTTTTGAATAAATCACCCTCTGAGCTTCAATTCGCCTTTTATAAAGAATTCATCTTTTTTACGTTACTTTCTTTTATTATGATAGAAATTTCCTTCCAATTATAGGCTCGCATTTCGAGCTAAACGTTTTATAACGCTTTAAACGTTTTCGTTTATATATTCGCATTCCGTACTTTCCTTGGTTAAAGTTTATCTGGGAATTATATTAACTTTTTAATAGTTTGGTTTTAAAACCTTAACCTTTTAAGTTTTTTTAATTTATAAGTAGTTATTTTCCAGTACCTTAACGTTCTGTTTAATGTTACTTAAGTTATTGTCTAAGAATATATAAAGCTTGTTTAAATTTATTTCGGAATACTATTTCTAAATAGGTAAAATATTTAGCTTATTTATTTTTAGCCGTTATCATTAAGGTAATAAATTATCTACTATTAAAAATCGCTGCTATTCTTTTCCTTGTTTTCTTAGCGGGGGACTTTTTATTAGTGTAAAATCTTTCTTATAAAAGTACGCGTTAGAAAAAGGGAAAAAGGTTATTATTCTGCTTTTAGCTCTTTATAAAGACGAAACTCTTATCGGATAAGTTACTAATTATAAGTTGGTAAAGAACGTTTCTAAGGTATAGCGTTAACTTAATATTGTTAATCTAACAGCTTTTGTTTTAATAATACTTTAATTATTAGCACTATTAAATTATAATTAGCTACTTCGTATAACGTACTGCGTTATTAGTAGTTAAAAGATAGTACTATATTAACAGCTATAATAATTAAATATTAAAATCTGGCGTAACTTTTATATATCAGTTTTATGATATTTAAGAAAGAACAAATCTAGTCTATAAACAATCGCCTTCAGATACATGATTAGGTAATAACGTGTTACGGACCAACGCCTTACCAGCTTGGGCACACGGTCGGAACAAGACTAGGAATTGACCGACGCCCAGAAAGGTTACGTAATAGGAATAAGAATAGTTTTAATAAATTTAAAGACATATATATATTTATATGATATAGATAAAAATAAATTTAATAAATCTAAAAGAAATCCATTTCATAATGCATACTTTCGTTACACTTTATAGGTTAAATAAATTACTAGCTTATAATACAATTTAATTATTTAAATTACTTTTAATAATCTCCTATTATTGAACTTAAGTATCATATACTTTATTACTTAATTTTTTACGATGTTGCTACTTATATAAACCGTACGATTAGGTTCGATCGTTGTTAAACTGACCAGCCGTTAGTTGTTATAAGCTTTTGTTTAATAATGTTATTATATTTTAATATCCTCGACATTACGTTATTTGGTAAGTAGCTCGCTTGTAAGGCAACCTTCAAAATCCTAAAAGATAAAATTATAAGCTCCGATAATGAAAACCCCGATTTTATCATATTTTTAAAAAAAAAGCCTTATAATAATTAAATTAGTTAATTAACGTAATTACGGAGCTCTTTAACGATAAAACGGTATTTATTAATAGGTTTAAGAAAATTCGGCATTAATTAAAGATTTAAAAGGTTAAATTAATCAAGTTTATACGTAGGAGTAACCTGCTTAATTATTGCAGCCAGTTTAACCGGATTAATTAATTTAATCAGTATAGCCCGCCTAAATAGCTACCGGTAAGAAAGCTGGAGAAGTTCTAAAATTTATTAAACCCGACTGTTTTCACGGAATTACTACTAAATTATGACAGTCTTTTATAAAGTATCGCGTGTATTTCCAATACTTTCCGATTACGCTTATGCAAGGTTGATATGGGTTAAAACCTTACATTCCATGCTCAGCTAAATACATAGAAAATCATTCTACGATATAATTTTTACAATAGATATAAAACCCAGTATCTTCGAATATGATAGCTAATTAATGATTTTTACAGTAAGGATAAATTATATATCTTAGTCCTATAAAGCCTTATTCTAAAGCCGACTATTACGTGGTTGCTAATAAGCTTCGACCTTGATGAACCTTATACCCGCTAGCTCCACGGTTCGGCAGGGTTAATATAACTTAGGAGATGTTAACCTTTAAACCGTAAACCTTAACTGCGCATAAAGGTTTTTCGGAACCATCGCCAGTTTTAATCGTTTTTACAGCTAAAAAAAGATGTTACTACGATAAGTAGGTAAAAGGTACTTGGTACTAAATCACGTTTCGAGTTTCCATTAATTATCCAAATATTATGCCGCGTAATTTTAAATATACGATACCGGTAATCTGTAATAATAAGATTTATATAAAAATTATTTTATGTCTAGTATATAATTTTCACAACTTAATAAACGAACCAAAATTATTATTACTGGTATCGATCCATAAAATATTTTCTATAAAATCGACTTTAATTTTTAGTTTTCGGATAAAATTTAACCTTTGAAAATAACGATTACCGACACTTATGAGTAATTATGGCGGCAAATATAAAAATTGTATACGAACTATTAGCGAAATTAAAAAAGAATAACGAGCTTCAGGATTCCGAAATCCAAATGTTAGAAAGATGTAAGCTGAAAGCTTACAAGCGATAGTTTGCCTGGTTGCTCCGGATTACGAAGAATTTTCAGAATGCGGATAAAAGTCGACGTGAATAGGAGCGGGACAAGGCAGTCTGCGAGAGGGATGAGTTTAGTAAAGCCTAGAAATTAAAGTAGCAATCTATTATTTTATCTAATTTTATTTATGCGGTCACATCTTCTTTAAAGAGAACCGATTAGGCTTATAACACCCATTTTTCGAGTCTAATTCGATATAAGATAACTAACCGGAAACGTGACCATTTAGTTTAAGCCTCTTTTCTATAAATAGATTATTAATTTTCTTAAATAAAGATTTATAACGATTATCAAAGATTTCAAAGAATTAAAAAAACGTATTCGAAAGGGTAAATAAGACATTTAAGGCTCGAAATAAAATTAAAGACTTAAAGTAAAAGGATTAACGTTTAGATAATATAATTTTTCGTTCAGTTAGCTCTAAAAGTTAATTAAGAGTAAAAGATATTAATGGTTATATTTTTCACGGCTTAAAGGAAAAAGTTTAAAAGAACTTATTTAAAAAATAAACGGCGTAAAGGGTTGGGAAATTATATCGTTATAGTAGTTAAGATCGACGGCCGACAGTATATCTAAAGGATTTTATACTTTAAGGACCGGCAAAATAATAAACTAGATCATTTTTTTAATATTAATACGTTATCAGGAATAAATATATTTTATAAAACAGTATCTAGATTTCTAAAGATTACAGTATTTAATAACAACACTAATACCAGATTTAATATTATAACTATAATAGAATAAAATATGAAGCTTATTAATATAAGAAATTCGCAAGAAAAGACAAAATGCCTAAATATTAGTTTCATAAAAGTTCTCTCGAAATAATAAAAATAATAATAATCCAATTAATATAATTAAGGTTAAAAACGATTATAATCTCCGGAAGCTAATAAAATAAGGATTACAAAGAAATGAAGAAACTATTTTAAATAACTACCTAAAAATAAGAACTTTAATAATAAAACCTATAACAGCCTAATAATTAAAAAGAAAAACAACGAATAAAAAGAACTTATAAAAGACAAATCATTTTCCCGTTCTTAATAAAGACGGTAACAATAATACGAATAATTAAAATTAAACGTACAAATTAAAAGATACCAAAGCTTAAACGAAATTTTATTGCTAGAATAATTAAACCGAGACGGAAGATTTTATATTATTTATTATAGACGGCCCCATTAGTCTAAATATATGCCAGAATAATAATATCTCCAAAAACGGATTACGCGGATATATAATCAAAAGATTAACTGCCGTAATAAAATTAAAGTAAGTCTTAAGGACTAAAGATAATACAAAAGGTTACGAAAGTACGCGTTATAAAACACCATCCACATTATTACGATAACAGCAAATTAACTCGAAGAAGAAAGTTATCTTAACGAAAACTTTATATGCTATTTCAGGCAATACATATATAAAATAAAAGATAAATAGATTTATTAAATAAATATAGAGATATCTTTAAACGTAATTAACAACTTAAGCTTCCGATTAGTTTTTATAAAAGATCTAAATAAACGACTAAAACTTTAAGAAAGAAGTTTAAGGACGAAATAAGGACACAAAGTAATATAACTCCCAATTCCAGGCATAATAAAAAGGATAAAAATCCCGAACTAGAATATATTACTAAAAAAAACTTTTAAACGTAAGTTTTCATATTTAAAGGCCAGCTATGCCGATAGGAAGTGTAAGTAAAGTAACTGTAAATCTTTAATTAATAAAATTAAAAACGTATTAAAGTATTAAAAAATATTTAAAAAGCGAACGTTATTTATAAAAAGGTTGCAAGATGGTAAAACTCTGAAAGGTTAGTAGGAGCATCTTAAAAAGGCTTTAAATATAATAATAAAAGATAAGAAAAACTTTATTGCTTTTTAAATACGGATTAAAATATATTAATTTACCGTATTTATAGATTACGGAAGAAGAGAAGGTAGTTATATTATATATAATATAATTGCTTAATTTAAGTTATTATAAAAAGAAAAGCTAAAACCCTATATTAACGAAAACGTAAAAGGTTAGGTATTTACTTACGATAATAAAAACATTATTTACGAAATTAATTGCTTCGAAAATTTCTTTAAAAGATGAAATTAGATAATAAAATTTCGATATCGTTTTACTAAAGGATTTTAATATAATCTTTAAAAAATAATAGTTATATTAATATAACCTTTTAATTAATTAGGTAACTAACTAAGTAAAGTTTACTTCATACCCGTTTAATAAAAAAGAAACACGAAAATGTTTTAGCATGACCGGTTGATCGACGTTCGGCTTTTGGCCTACGGCAATAGAGCCTTCACGTCATTGCCTATGGTTAGCATCACTCAGACAAGGTCGATGTAATCACGGACGACATGTTCGTCTATAAGTACGGCCCAATCCCCAACCCTCTTCAACGCGTATCTCCACAATCTGGTATCTTTCTGGTGCAATACCATACCCCGAACATACCTCATTCTCAATAAAGGCTTGAACACAGCCGTTTCACAATCATTCACATTTCACCGAACCCAACTATCGTCAATAACTTTGCGCACATCCTGATATCTTCCGCAGTCAACTCAAGCAGTTCCAATGCGTCTCTCGTCGATCATCATCACAGCTCTGGCCGCAATCACCGCTAGGGGCTACCCCGTGGATGAAACGTGCCTGATGGCATTTACGCTCTCACATCCAGCAATTCTGCTAAAACACGAAAGGCTGAGAGGCTCACCCTGATTGGAGATATTGTCTCCGTAGATGGGATGAAGGGATAACTCGGAGCATAGCTCCTCGTCAGCAAGTGTTTGGATATAACTGGTGGGTGAAGAGCGAGACGTCAACTGCGCCAAATCGGTTTAACTTTAACGGTGCCATGAGGTCTCTCTGAAGTCGCTCTTCAAACCACAAAAGGAGACGTTGATTCCTAAAGAAGTCACATCTTCGGCAAAGAACGGAGCTCAACCGTTTAGACCTGTAACTGGGGGGCTCGCAACGATCCTTGCCGAGATTCTGAGTTGGAGCAGTTTACTGTGGAAGCCGACAAAACGTGCAAAAGCGAAGGGGGGGGGAGAGCACTGCGGTATTTGTACACTGGCCTGCCTGGACTAAGGCGGACGGGCGTGGCACAGTCGGCATTGACACTTCCCCACGTTAATGAGTTGTCGAAGACGTGGAAATCGCCCTATGGAATGGCGATTACGGATCGCTGTACTATAATGCTGCCTAAAAGATTTTCTAGTATTTTCATCCAGCCAAGGGAGTTCCACTCACTTCTTTGCTTTCAGTACGGTATAGGGCATGTTTACTATAAGAGGGGAGGAATAGACATAAACACCCGATCAACGCCCCAGCCCATCAACGCCCCACCTCCAATTTGAGGCTATCGCCAAACCATCTATATACTTCAAATATGAATAACTCAACAACCACTTAAGCAATCCATTTCGGATTTTAACGTAATCGCACTATTATACAATCAGGATCATCAGTATTATATTCGCTTTCCTCCTTTCCTTCGTCTTTGGCTTCATTTTGAGGAATGACAGCGGAAGGTTTCAGCGCAGTACTTCTTAACCCTGCCTTTACTTCCTTAACGTTCTTTAACCGTATAAATTCGTAATTAGGATCAGCTTCCACCTTCCTTAATTTTTTCGGACGTACCTTTCCAAAGGCTAAAGTTAATTAGTTATTATAATTCTCGAAAACGGCTAATTTGCTATTAAAAGGGTTAAATGCTTTGCCCACCTTCCGGAAAAGAAGCCGAACGGTAAGTTTCCCGAAGGCTGGGTTAACCTTAATTAAGGCATTCTTAAAAACTTTTAAATCCTTTAAAGATTTAAGTATATTAAGACCTATTAACTCTATTAGCTGTAGAAAATCGGGCTGTTATGGGATAATAAACGATTCGGTAACCGGTATGTTTCCCGTATCGTCACTTTTTTTCATATATCGGCTTTTTAAAGCCTTGTTCCGATTAAAGGGCTATATCCCTAAAGCTTTAAAGCCTTGTTTGATATATCGTAAAACTTTTATAATTTTTTTCCAGGCCGTAGCGAGCGCCCATAAAAAGTCCGTTTTGTCTATTGCCTCCGAAGGCTTTCCGTAATAGCGTTCCCGGAATTAATAACGGAATTTGCACTTTAGGGTAGAAAAGATATTTACATTAAGCGGTTATCATGCGTACGATAAATATAAGGGCAAGAAGACGATATACATTTTGTTGATTAAATAGGTTTATAAAAACTCTTCGGTTCTATAGCTGTTATGGCCGTCGATAATAAAAAGCCGCCATTTCAAGGGGTTAGCAGGTGTGACGGCTAATGGGTTTAACCAACTATTAAACCTAGTCGTACGGTTTATGTTGGCAGTAGTGTCGTAGGAAACTGAGCAATAAGGTATTTAACAGTTACGTCTGGTAATAACAAATTGTTAAAGGTAATTTAGGTAACCAAGTTGTATTATAAGCTAAAGCTATCTATATTATGGTAATAACGAGCGTATATATTCTGTCTTAGATTTATTTAAATTTATGGATTAGTCGGGATCCGTGTTGTATAAGTAAATTTACATTTTTATAGATCCGAAGATCCTTTCGGATCCGTTTTGTTTAGATATATGGATTTCTTTAAATCCGTTTATTTATTCGGATTTATATTACGTAATCTTAGTCGGTGGAGTTTAAGTTTTGTCCCGACCGTGCGCCCAAGTTAGTAAGGTGTTAGTTTATAATACGATTTTTCCCTTCCATAATCTTTACTTTTAATATTTTTTAACTTGATAAGTTTTCCTTTTTTTATATATATTTATTATGTTTAAAAGGGTTATTAAAAGAATTACTAAATCGCTATAATGTTTTGATTAAAAAAAAGAACGTAAAAAGTTATTTTCTGGTATCGAGGATTTTGGTTTCGAAGTTATGTTTTGTTCTGCGTATTTCATACGGAAAGAAAAATGTATTATGGCGGAAAATGTGGTTCGTTATTAAAATTACGGTCGTTATACGCGGGATTATGATAGTTTGGGCATTTTAATTAATTCTTTGCGCAATATTTCCCGAGAAAAGAAACGGTTAAAACATAAAAAGGTTTTCTCTAAAAAGCGCTTTTTTTAATCGTAACGGGATATAAATAACGTTATTTCCCGTTTTTAGCGGTTACGTTAATAATAAGAATTTCTTCGTATTAAAAGTATCGAAATAATTAATCGTAATATATAATCGTTAAGCGAATTAGAGAAGTAGGAAAAGGCTGAAATAAAGGCCGTTACGTACGCCGTTCGGGCTGCGGGGGTGGCGGACTTGTTTGGTCCCGAAACCGCTAATTAGCTTTTTCTGGCGGATTTTGGTTGGGAAGTTATTTTGAACGTTGCCGGTTTTGTTGGTGAAAGCTTTTTAATAGGCGTTGGGCGTTCGTTAGATTTTTGGCAAGTTCCTAGGTATTTTCGGAGTTTAGGTAGTTTTTTTACTTAATTAGGTATTGGGTAAATCCGTTTTTTTGCCCATGTTTAGAATCCTTTTTGTTTCGTATGTTGGTATATTTTTCTTTGATTCTTTTTCGTATTTTGTATTAACATTGATAGTATCCGTTGCTGATTAGAATAAGGAAACGTAAAAGATTAGATACAATTTAACTTTAGGTGGTAGTTTTAACTAGTAGTTATTTTTTAAAGATTTTCTTGATAATTTTATATAAGCCGATATATTTAAAGTCGAGTTTTTTATTTGGTTGTATAAAGTGGATGTTTTTGGTAGTTAGGTAAATTATTTTTCTTTTCCGGAAGGTTAATCCGTTTAATCGTTTTTGGTTATGGTATTTCTTTATTTAATTATGTACGAATTTAAGTTCTGTCTTTATTTCCGCGTATAGTTATTTAAGTTGTTTTGATGTAAGGATTACTTTAACGTTAACTGGTTTTTCGCGTATATTTTTATAGATATTTGGTATGAACCCGAAATTGGCGTTCGCTGGAGTTGTTTTAGTGCTCTTGTAATAAGTAGTATTATAAGTTAGTTGGGCGATAAATAACTTTTGAACCTAATCGTTTTATTTATAATTAATATAATATCGTAAGTAAGTTTTTGATCTTTATTTGATTTTTTCTGTTTATCCGTTTGTTTGGGATTTAAAAACGCTGGATAGTTTGTGGTTTAGTTTTAATTATGCCATAAGTCTTTACTAGAATTTTAAAGTAAATGTTGTTTTTTATTTAAAATGATTTCCGTTAACAATGCGTAAAATGTTAAGATGTGTTTTAAAAGAATATAGGCTAGTTGTTTTGCGTTTATGTCCTTATTATATGAGAGAAAATAGGAAAATTTGGTAAATCGGTTAACAATTACGAAGATGCTATCGTAATATATGTCCGTAGCTGGGTCCTTTAAGAATGGAAGTTTGGTAATAAAGTCGAAAGTAATTAAATTTTATGGTCATTTTGCGATTAGTAGTGGCGATAGTTTTCCGTATAGCTTCTGTCCTCGAGTTTTTGCCTTGTTGCATATGTGGCATTATTATCGTATTTTCTTTATTATTAATTTTATTTTAGGAAAGTAGTAGGTACGTTATAATCGTTTTAGAGTTTTGTGGATCCCTGGGTGTCCGTATAGTTAATGCTTATATATGTTTCGTACTACTGCTTCCTGGTATACTTTTAGGACTCGTGTTTTTTTCATTCTTCGGTTTTTAAGTAAGTTGTTATTATATTTTTAGATTTTCTGGTATAGGTTAAAGGGTGCTGCTTTACTTGTTGCTATTTATCGTGATTGTACGTATTCTTTTGGTATAGTGTCGAAGATTTGGTAATTAACTTTGATTTCTTTTTCGAAGTCTGGTCTTCGGCTTAATACGTTTGCTTTACCATTTTCCGATCACTTTTGGTAGATAATAACGAAGTCGTATTCTGTTAATTTTTCGGCGTAACGTAATTGTCGTTCTGTAAGTTCTCTGGTAGTAGTAAAGCAAGTGAAGTTTTTATGGTTGGTATATACCTTAACCTGGTAAAGGGTTTCCTTAAAATAGTATTTAAATTCTCGAAAGGCCTTAATAATGGCTATAACTTCTTTGTTAAAGATGGCGTAATGTAACTTTACCTTTTTAACTTATAAAAGTAAAGA
Organism: Monosporascus ibericus; assembly: GCA_004154915.1. Taxonomy (NCBI): domain Eukaryota; kingdom Fungi; phylum Ascomycota; class Sordariomycetes; order Xylariales; genus Monosporascus; species Monosporascus ibericus. The sequence continues at coordinate 116,678 of QJNU01000137.1, read as the reverse complement.
TAATAAGATGTAAGTTGTTTTAATTATTACGGTATCCTGCTATTACGTTTAAAGCGTAATCCGAAGCGTCGGTTTCAAGTTTAATTAGGCGGTTTAGATTGTACAGAATCAATTCTGGCTCGCTGGTAATCGTATTCTTAATTTTTTGAAAAGCGGTTTCCGTTTTTATTATTTAAAGGAATTTATTTCTTTTTTTTATTAGGTTGGATAATAGGGTAGCTATTTTGCTGAAATTTCGCATAAATATTTTGTAGTAATTGGCGAATCCGAAAAAGGCTTGCACTGTTTTAATTGTGGTAAGCGTTTTTTATTTCTATACTGTAGCGATTTTTTAAAGTTTATCTTAATATATCCTGCGGTGATAATATGTTGTAAAATTCCACTTTTTGCGTGTGGAACTGGCTTTTCTTTGTGTTAACAAGTAGGTTAGCGTCTTATAGGGCTTGGAGAACTGTATAAACGTGTTTTATATGTTTTTTTTTATTTTTCGAATAAATGAGAATGTCGTCGAGGCAACAAATAACGAAAATGTTTAAGTACTTCCCAAATACATAATTTACTTTTCGCTAAAAGATTGCTGGTGCGTTCGTAAATTCGAAAGGCATAACGTGGTACTTAAAAAGTCCGTACTTCGTTTTAAAAGCTGTTTTCCACTTATGTCCTGGCTTAATACGGATTTGATTATATCCTTTTTTAACATCTAGGTTCGTAAATTAATTTGTTCCGTAAAGGCGATTTTCTATTTCGTTAATTAGGGGTAACGGTGTTTTATTTTTAACCGTAATATCGTTTAATTACCTGTAATCGATAACCAGGCGTAGCTTTCCGTTGTTTTCTTTTTTTTTTTCTTTTTTTCTTTTTTTTTGATACGAAGGATATAGGGTATCCGGCTAATAAACTGGATCGTCGTATGTGATCTTTTCGAAGCTTATTTTTAAGGTATTTACGTAACGCCTATAGTTCTATCTCGTTAAGGTTATAGATCGGATAGAATTTGGTTAATGTACTATCTTTAAGGACTATCTTATAATCCTATTCGTTATGTTCTAGTAGTTTTATTTCGAGTTCCTTTCGAAATAGTTGTTCATATCTATAGTATTATGAAGGTACGTTAATTATGGTTTTTGGCTTTAGGGGCTAATATTATAGGTAATTATGTATCTTTCGCAATTTCGTTTTGATGGTAACGATAATACGTCGTATTTTTCTTATAGTACCCTTATTTTCTTTTATGTTTTGTTCCTGAAGATGGTAAGGTTTTTGTCGTATCTTTATGCCTGTACTTATTGCTATCTTCGATTCAAGATTAAGATCTCTTTTTATCTTGCTTTTTTTTATCGAATAAATGTAAAACGAACTTTATTTAACCAGTTATCTAATCGATTAAGGGGATGTATTAATAAAGCCATAATTTTCCAAGGATCATATTATAACTCCCTATCGGAATGATATCGAAATTTATTATTTAGTTTCGTCCGTTAACGAAGATTTCGAGGCAATTAATTTTGCGGGTAATCTTTCCATTATCATAAGTAAATATCTAACCTTTTGCGCTTTCGGTAATATAAAGTTCCATCTTTTTTTTCTGGTAATCGAAATCGGTTAACTATATGCGGCGTAATATAATTACCTTTTATTATTCCGCAATCCATAAATGCGGTAAATTAATATATCCTAATCCATACGTATAAAGTGATAAGGTCGTTTTTAGCTTTTATTATCACGTTTCAAGCCCTTTTAAGAAGCTCCTGTTAACTTTCAGAAGTCTTATCATCCTACGGCTTTCTTATAGGTAACGTTCGTTTTTTAATTCGTTTTTTAACGCCTTAATACGTTTTTGATTTTATACGTTAAAGGCCTGCAATTACTTTACCTATCGTTTCTATCGGCGTAAAGTAATCTTAAATAAGAGGATATATATCTGGAAGTTTTTTTTATTAATATATTTTAATTCGGGGGCCTTTTGTCCTTTTTATCGTACTTATAACTAGACGTTATATTGCCTTATACCTTCGTTTCTTTTTTCTTTTTCGTTTTTAATCTTTCGTCGTTTATTCGGGTCGTTTATAAAACTTAAACGAAAGTTTAAGTTATTAATTACTTTTAAAGATGCCTTTATAATTATCTAATAAACCCATTCTTTTTTTATCTTATGGTCGCATTATCCGAAATAGCGTATAGGATCTTTATCGGGGCAGGTTTCTTTTCGGGCCAACTTATTATTACCGTAATAATATTAATAATGTTCTCGGAGGCGTATATCCTTAGATATCTGTACTATCGTTAATCCCTAGGATCTTTTCCTTTTTAATTATAAAAATCGAATCCTTAATTATACATTTACGTAAATCGTTTTTCGATATATCCTTATTCTTCCATATATCCAAGGTAATAAGCGCGTTTACATTAAATGGCATAAAGTTTTCCGTACTGGTTCGGTTATTTTGGTAATAAGTTTTCCTCCTATCCTTAATACTTCTTAATCTAAGCGTTTAGTTTTAATTGCTCGTACCGTTATTGCCATTTCTTTTAAAGAACGAAAAAGTAACTTATCTTTTATAAACTTTTTCCATCTCTTATTTTCTTTTAGCCATTAAACTACTATAAGTCCTGCAGTAAAGGCTTATTACTTTTAAATGGCTGCTTAATATAGCTTTTTCGACTTTTATAATTCCCGTTATACTTTCTTAAAGGGGTTATGGATATTTTTAATTTTAATTACGTTAATTAATCGGTTATTGTCCTTTTAATTATTTTCAGAGGGTTTTTAATAAATTAATATCGAAGTATTTTATCGGGGCTTTCTAAGTACCTTATATTAAAAGGCTTTATATTTTATCTTATTATAATTAAAGCTTTTAATAATACGCAGATTACGTTATTAAATTACGCCTAACTTTATAAATCCTAGTGCCGTTTTATAAAATATATTCGTATTTCGTAACGTGCCGATATTAAGGGAATATTTTGGTTCATTATTTTGTGGTTTTTTAAAATGTCGAACTTTTTAAGCGTATTATCGGTCGTCGATTTTAACTGCCATGGCGATATAATTCACTAACATTTCGGGGCGTTTATCCTTAAATAATTCTTTTTATACCTCTTTTTTTAGGCCGTCGAAAAACGTGGCTATTAATGCCTTTTATCTTTAATTAACCTTTAAAGCTAATTAAATTAAGAAATTGCCGTATTTAAAAGCTGATCTTTTTTGCTTTAAATCCCAATTTTACTTTCGGCTTTAACCTTTTCGTTTATTATTTTAAATACCTTTTTTAATTCTTTTTCGAATTTTTCGTAATTATTATAAACGGTTATGGTTTCGGTAAACCTTTATTAAAAAGGTTTAATAACCTATTTACGAAAAGTAGGTTTAAATTAAATAACCGCGTTTTCGATTAATTATCTTATAACGAATTAAATTCGAAAAGTAAACATTATGATTTTAATAAGGAAATACTTAAAACAAACGCGGTATTTTGTGAGAAATTATTATAATTTTGTAATAATTCTGTTAAAAAAGATAAGCTTAATAAACTTTAAAACTTTGCCGGCTTTTTTGCCGTAAGCTAGTCAAATAAGTTATGTAGGCTGGGTTAATTAATCCGGATAGTCGTGCTGCTTTATATTTACTTATTTTTTTAACTTAACTTTTTAAATTCTTAATTAATTACGACTTTTTTAAGTATATAAGTAAATTCGATCTTATCGTTAATAAGTTACGTAACCATATTAATTAATTAACTTAATTATATAAAGCATTTCTTTAAAAAGAATTAAATTAAATCTTTTTATTACCGGAATTTATAATATTATTTTCGGGGATTTAAAAAGTTCCTTTAAAAACCGATTGTTTATTAAACGATATAATATTAAACGTATTATTTAAAGTTTAATAACATTATTAAATAAAAGTTTATAACGTATAACGGTTAAAAAGTTTAATTAATTATTAAACTTAATCGTACGGTTTATATGAATAATAATATCGTAACAAATTAAATAGTAAAATATTTTATAATCATATTTAATAATAACAAATTATTAAAAATAATTTAAATAATTATATTTAATAATAATTTATTATTAAAATAATTTAAATTATTAAACTATTTTATAAATTAAAGTTATTTAAGTTATGGTAATAACGAATATATGTATTTTAGTTTAATTTATTTAAATCCGTAAATTAATCGGGATCCGTATTATGTAAGTAAATTTAAATTTTTATAAATTCGAAAATCCCCTTAAATCCGTTTTATTTAAATATATGGATTCCTTTGGATCCGTTTATCCATTCGGATATATGTTACGTAATCTTGGTCGGTGGAGTCTGAGTCTTATCCCGACCGTGCGCCCAAGCTGGTAAGGTGTTAGTTTGTAACAGCAGGCTTGGTATAAGGGATGAACACCTTTCGTAACCATTTTAACCTAATATCGGTATTGGTCCAACTATTTAGAGACGTCGTAAAGTACCAGTTTTTATATGGTTAATCCTCCGTATCGGGGAACTATTATTATTGTACGTTAATACCGCTAAATATAATTAACGAAAAAAAAGCGCGCCCGTTTGCGCTGACGTAAGTTACGACCAATATCCAGGCGCGCTTAAAGGCATCTTTTAAAAGGATGAACTTTTAACGGCTTTACCTAGTACGAGAGAATTTTTTCCTATACCTTTTATTATCCCGAATTTGTCCGCGTTATATTTATTCCGGGAATATATCTTCCGTATTTCCGGCAAGGCTAGCCGGTCGAATACTATCGTATAGGTGGTTTCCATAACCCCGTTCAACCGCCGATAATCGATAGCCCGACCTTTGAAAGTTTTGACTTTATAATGGCGGCGAAAAAATCGCGTTACCCGCTTCCTTCCTAACCGTTCGGAACTGCCGGACTTGATAAAAAAACGTTATGCGTACGTACGAAATCGAGTATGAGGAGGAACGTACCCAAGCTAACCCTAGATTACGATCCATTTACCTAAACTGTCTTTTAGAACCTTGGATACCTTCTAACGGTTCTCGTTACGCTCCTCCCGGATCTGTTAGCTAGCTGGGGGGTGCGTAGCGCACCCCATATACGGAAAGGTCACCTATTGATCGGCCCATATGTGTTCCGCAGCTAAGCTACTTAAAGTTGTATAAATGCAACAGCACCTGCAACTGACGGAATAGAACAACACAACTGATGTCCCTTATATCTAACAATTAAAAGTCTCATTTTGCCAATACACATTAATATCAACTAATCAGTTATTACTAAGATAATATAAGCTGTATATTAATACTTATTATTAACATCTTTTAAAAGAATAATATCGTTTACGACGTAATTAACGTCCTCGGTTATTTATAAGGGACCAAACGATTGGGATAGTTTTAAGAACGAATTCTAATTAAAAGCTTTCGTACTTAATATCTGGGATTATATCGACCCTAATCAGGATTATAATTAGCCTAATAAACTAACGAAGCTTAAGATGTTAAAATATCCAAAAAGATTAATTTTACGTTTATAAAAAATTAGCATTTAATTAACCGGAGTAACCGGATTAATATTATCCTTTACGATAGTTATAGAAACTATACCAGCGCTAGTCGTACTACCGATCGAAAAAGTTAATTATAATAATTACCCGAAATCCGCTTTAAAAATAACGACCGAAGGTAAATAAGTATATAACCTAAATCTAACGGTATATACCTACGAAAATCGGAAGTACGAAAACTTCCGCAAAAATATTAACGGATTAACGAAATAAAGCCTGAACTTTATTTCCCCGGCGATTAAGGAAGTAAATCTTTTTCCGGGATAAAACTTAAAAAGAATAGTACGTTAATTTAGTAAAGTTTAAAAAGGTATACGATAATTAACTCCTGATTAATACTTAACGAAAGTACCGCGAAAGATTAAAGCAAACTTCGAAATCGGTTAAAGAGTTAAACGAATAAATTGTAAAATAAAAAAAGATTATAACTTTAAGATAATAACATAACGTCCTAAAAACGAATATAATAATTATATGAGTTAATAATTTATATACCGTAATAACTTGTATTACCGGGTTATAAGTAATAACGTTCCAAAAGTTTAAAAAGAAAAAATTACAAAAGGTACGTTTATTTTTTTAAAAATAACAGCTAACCTTTTAAATTATTAAAATATAATTATTTAATAACCGTTAATATTAAGGAATATTAAAGTAACGTTTTTAACGTTTTTTGGGATCGTTATAAATATTACGGACTTATTTAATTAGGATAATCTTAATTTGGAAAAAATAAACTTTTTTAATAGATAGCAGTTAAAAAGGAAGAATTTTAGAAAAGGGTTTAAAGGGGGTAATTATAACGGCTTTCAAGCAAACCGGAATACCAGCAAACGAAAGCGTAACGAATTAAATGCATAGGGTATTTGTTATAAAGTTTACTTAAGCCTTAATTATATATTCCCTTAATGTCATTACGTATTTTTTAATAAAGCCTGAAAAAGATTTAAAATAAGAAAAATAATTTAAAACTTAGTTAAAAAATGAAATAGTTTTAATTAACCCCTACAGGAAAAAGTTAACCATTTATCGAAAATTATAAAGAAGTTAACTATTAAAATAAATTAATTCTTAAAAAAATAAACCGAATATTAACGAACTTTTTAATGATTAATTAACGTAACGCTATAAACGTTTCGTTTTACCCTTTAAAGAATTCGTTTATTTTAAACTTAAAATTAATTATTTATATATTTAATTTAATTAGCAAATTTTTAAATTTTAGACCGACCATCTAGGCTAACGGGATACATGCTAGCAATAGCTTCGTCCCGATTAAAAGATACGGAGAGGTCGACGTGCTATTTTAAAATTCTAGCGGCACAAAAGCGTTAACGTTATATAACGTTACTTATTACGCAAAATTCGCTTATAACTTGATATCCTTTAAATAATTTCAAAAAAAAGGTTACTAATAAAATAACCGAAATATTAATAATTTTATTTAACGTACCACACGGGCGAGCTGTACACACGGGCGAGCTGTACACTTTTTTCACCATTTTAACTATTTAACTTTAATTACTTATTTCTTAACAACCATAATATGGAACGACTTACAAAAAAAGCGAAAATGAACCTAGCCGTTCAGGCTAAAAAGCAAAATCCGAAACTTAGTTATAAAAAACTTAATTCTATTTATGACGTTCCATTTACTACCTTAGGAACGCGAATTAACGGCAAACCCGCCCGAACCGATATTATTCCTAATTCGCGAAAATTAACGCCAACCGAAAAGAAATCGATTGTCGAAAGAATCCTTAACCTAAATACGCGAGCGTTTTTTATCCGGCTTTAACATGTTAAAGATATGGCGAATTTGCTGCTTAGCTAGCGCGCCGTAAAACGCGTCGGGGTTAATTAGGCGTTAATTTTTGTACGACGGCAAAAAAAACTTAAAACGCGTTTAAATCGAAAAATCGATTATTAAAAAGTATTATGCGAAAATCCAGAGGTATTTCGTAAATGGTTTAAATTGGTTCGAGTTATAATCGTAAAATACGGCATTACAAAAGAAGATATTTATAATTTCGACGGGACGAACTTTTTAATAAGGCTTTTAATAGCATACGGTATGGTAGTTATAAGCGCCGAAAGACGTAAAAAACCTAAATAGGTATAATAAGGTAATCGGAAATAGGTTATAGTTATATAAGTTATTAATTCATAAGGTTAGGTTATACCGTTATTTATTATTTTGGTAAGGAAAACTTATTTTGTTTCCTGGTATTACGATAACTTATTGCCAGCTTATTAAAAAGTCGGTATTAATTTTAATGGTTAGATAATTAACAAATTAAGTTTGGAATGGATTTAATATTTCGATAAATATACTCGGACGCGTACGAAAGGAATTAAACGTTTTTTTATCCTTGACGGTTACGAAAGTTATTATTCGATCGAATTCGAAGAATATTACGTAAATAACGACATTATTATTTTTTGTATGCCCGCGTATTTTTTTATCGGCTTTAACTTTTTAACTTATTTTGCTTTTCCGTTTTAAAACGCGTTTATTCGTTTTATATCGAAGGTTTAATATGACGTTACCATACCTATATTACGAAAGAAGATTTTTTCGCCGGTTTCTACGACGCGTTTAAAGTTATTATAACGTCCGATAACATTAAATCCGGATTTGCAAAAGCTGGACTTATTTTATTCGATTTTAATAACGTTCTTTTCGAATTAAACGTTCCTCCGGTTATGCCTATACCGACGGTTTCGCCGCTTACTTCCGCCGGTTCCATTTTTTCTTTTCTTATAAAAACTTTTAAAAATATCCGTAAAGTAATAAGGTAAGGACGTTACTTATAAAAAAAGATCAGAAATTATTAGGGTAACTCGCCAACAAAAATGGTAAAATCGGTTAATTTTTTGACAAAAAGTAACCTATTCCTTTTGTACGAAGTAGCTTTTCTTCGGGAAGAAACCGCTTAATTGCGTAAAATTAACCATTTTTTTAACAAACGCCGAAGGATTAAAAATAAACGTTTTTAAAAAGGAGGAATATTTATTATATAAGAAGGATAAGCTTTTTTAGCCGAAAAAGAAAGGGGTGGTAAAAAATTGCAGCTAATAACGGTTAAGGGTAATTGTCGTAAGAGGGTTAAGACGAAGGAACGGAAGTATGGCGTTTGCGGTAAGCCCGGATATAATGCGCGTATTTGTAAAGAAGCTGTAAATACGTTTAGCGACGAAGAATCCGATTAGTTTGAATTGATTTATCGCGTTGTGGTTGTTTTATTTGGATTTGTTGTTATGGAATGCCAAAAAAGTGTATAGCTCGCCCGTATGTACAGCTCGCCCGTGTGGTACGTTAAAATAAATATAAATAAATAATTATTACGTTTTTAAATAAATTTAATCAGTTTGTTATTAAAATATTAATACGATTATAACCTTAATAATTTTAATTATTTATAAACGAAATATTAATTTATAAATAACGAAATTACCTCGAACTAGTACCGGTATTATATAGCATTTACGGTTAGGATATTTAAGGCTTAAAATGATCGCCTAGTTATAGTTTTATATTAAGGAAATCCGCTTAAAGGGTTTAATCATAACCGAATATAAAGGATGTAATAAAGCGAAAGCTAAAAGACTAATTCGCCATAAGCTTAAAAAAGGAAAATCCCGATTAAGATAAAGAATTATTATTAACTTTATTAACTTTAAAGAAAGTCTTAAAAGGAATAAATACGTTATATTCGTAATAAATAAATATTTAGGTTATATTTAGGATATATACCTTAAAAACAAAAATTAAAATATATTAATTATTACGTTTTGATATTTTTTAAAGGTTTTAAAAAACTAAAACCAAATCTTCTTATAAATAATTCAATACGATGACGAAATTTTAAAAAGTGATTAACTTTAAAATATATTATAATCCCTTTTTTTAATATTAAATTTAAATTTTCGGTATTATATATATAAATATAAAATAGGGGTATAAAACGTTTAAAGGGTATAATTAAAAAGAAAAGGCGATTATAATACGTTACGTATTTAAGTTACTTACATTTTTAATCGTATATATTTTTAAAGTAATTATTTACCTATATAACGGTGCCTTAAAACCCTTTTTTTGGCAGTTATTATATAAGGTTTATTATATTTATTCAACATATAGAAATAGTGTCGTAATAAATAATCGAAAGTTATAATAAGCTTATTTACGAATTTATAATTATATAACTTACGTTATAACGACCGTAATTATAAACAAAGAATAAAAACCTTAAAAATTAAATCCTAAACTATAAAGTAACTTTTTCGGCGGTTATAAATTTACGAATATTTACGAAATTTAAAACCCGTTAATTAATAAAATTATCGTTATTCGGGACGTATAATTTAACGAAAAAATAATAGTTTTCGGTAATCTTGAAATTCTTAAAAACGACTTATTATATATTACCGAAAACCAATTATATAACCTGCTTAAATAGGTATAAATACTAAATTAGGCTATTAATTAATTAATATATTTATAAAAGAAAATCTAAATAAAATTTAGTTATCGGTTAAATAAAAGGGTTAATTTTAAAGTAGTATTAACGTAATTAACATACGGATTAAGGAAAAATAAGTTTATTTATATAAAATTAATTACCTTTATACGACCGTTATATATAAATTATTATTAACCTTTGGATTTCTATTATTATTAACGTTTACCTTAATAATTATTATGATTATTACGTTATGGGAAACAATAAAGGTATTTTTAAGGTTTTATTAGGTTATTTAATTTAAAGTAATAATAAGAAAAAATAAGACCTTATAAGTTAAAAGTTATAGCTCCTTATACGTTCCGTATTAAAAAGATAGTTATCGGTACGATTAAAAAGTTTAAAAAATTATATTTAACGTAAAATAAATAACTTATTTTATAAATACGATTAATAACCAGTTAATAGGTTACGGAAATTTAAAATAAATTAAAGCCCGAAATACGTATTATTTTAATCGAAAAAGTTTTAAAATATTAATATTTTATATAAATGTATTACTTAAATCCAAAAACCGGGTATACCGGCAAGATTTACCGTTACCGTTATAAAGCTATAAAAAGTTAAATACTTACCTTTTAAAGGAAATGTTCCGTAAAGCCGAAAAGATTTACTTATAAAGTTATAAGGAAATAAAGTTTTAAAAAATCGCTAATTAGTTTATTATAAAAAAATAAGGTTTTAAGGTATATATAAATATACGCTTATAAATTTAACAAGTATAATTAACTTTAAAAATATAAGGTCCGTTTTATCGTACGAAATAATTAATAATTTAAAATTATTTATGGTAATATATACGTATTTGTATTCATTAAAATTGTTTTTAACTTTAGTTATTATTATAATTAAATTTAATTTGAAATTGAAATAATATAATGTTATAAACCTTTTCGTTAATACGAATTTATCTTACGAAATATATATAAAAACGCCCTTAAGATACTTATAACGTAATAAAATATTTTTAATTAAGAAAGTATTATATAAACTAGAGGAATTTTCTTTATTTTAATAAAAGGATTTTATTAATACGGTTAAAGATTTAGGATTTAATTCCGTTTTTTACGAATTATGTTATTTTTTTCGTTAAAAAATGCTTTTATTTTTTTACGTCGACGATATAATCGTTACGTATAATAAGAAATATTATGATTTTATCCATTAATTAATGCAGCAAATATAAAAACGATATATTTTAATAAGTAATAAAAATTTATAATAATTTTTCAAAATTAAAATAATTAGAAATAAATTTAACAAAAAGAAATCGAATTATTTTAATCTGATTTTATAAATAAATTAATTAATTTAATTCTTAAAAAAAGCTTAAATAACTTTTTAAAAATGTTAATAATTAACGTTAAGTTATTATTAAATCCTGATTTAGTTTATTTAAGTCTCATTAATAAATATTAAAAAAAAGATTAATTTTATTTTATACGTTAACGTCTCACACCACCTCGCGGTACATACCACCTTGCGGTACACTTTTTGGCACCTCGTAGAAACGAAATCAAATAAAGCAACCATAACGCCATAAATCAATTTAAACTAGTTGGATCTTTCTTCGTTAAAGGTATTTATAGCTTCTTTATAAATACGCGTATTATGTCCGGGCTTGCCATAAACGTTATATTTCCGTTTTTTCGTTTTAACCCTTTTACGATAATTACTTTTAGTCGTTATTAGCTGGGATTTTTTATTACCCCCTTTTTTTGGCCAAAAGAACTTATCCTTTTTATATAATAAGTATTCCTTTTTTTTAAAAACGTTTATTTTTAGTTTTTTAGCATTTGTTAAAAAAATCGTTCGTTTCGTATAATTAGGCGGTTTTTTTCCGGAAAAGTGCAACTTTATATAAAAGTAATAAGTTATTTTTGGTTAAAAGATTAACCGATTTAATTATTTTTGTCGGCGAGCTGCCCTAATAATTTTTGATTTTTTTTTATAAGTAACGTTTTTATTTTATTACTTTTTAAATATTTTTAAGGGTTTTCGCGCAAAGGGAAAAAATAGAACAGGCGGAAGTAAGCGGTAAGACGGTTGGCGTAAATATAGCTAAAGGAATTTTTAATTTAAAAAAAACGATATTAAAATTAAATAAAATAAATTTAACTTTTACGAATTTAATTTTGATATTATTAAACGTTATGGCAGCTTTAAACGTATCGTAAAAGCCGGTAAGGAAATCTTTTTTCGTAATATAAATATAATAACGTTATATTAAATTTTCGATATAAAACGAATAAACGTATTTTAAAATAAAAAAGTAGGATACATTAAACAGTTAAAATCGATAAAAGAAAATAGGAAAATATATAAAAAGTAATAATATCGTTATTTACGTAATATTTTTCGAATTTTATCGAATAATAGTTTTTATAACCGTTAAAAATAAAAAGGCGTTTCGTTTTTTTCGTACGTATTTAAATATGTTTATCGAAATGTTAAATTTATTTTAAACTTAATTTATTTATTATTTAATTATTATAATTAATATTAACCTTTTAATGGGTTAATAATAAATTATTGCGATATTAAAAATTAAAGTAAGTTTTTCCCCTTAAAATAATGAATGGCGATATAACTTAATCTTATAAATTAATAATTTATATAATTATAATTTATTTCCAATTATTTTATTACGTTTAGTTAAACTTTTTACGTTTTTTAATATTTATAATTATTATGCCGTAAATTATTAAATATTTTATTAAAAAAATTCGTTTTATTAAAGTTATAAATATTCTTTTTTATAATATTATATTTTGCAATTATAATTTAAATAAGTTTAAATTATTTACGAAATAGTTTTAAATTTTCGTATAATATTTTTTAATAATTAGCTTTTTAATTTAAACGCATTTTAAATTTATTTTATTATTATATAAATTTCGACGCCTAATTAATTTTAACGCGTTCCGCGATACGTTAAATAAGTAATAAATTCGTTATATTTTTAACGTATTAAAGCCGGATAAAAAACGTTCGCGTATTTAGGTTAAGGATTTAGTCGATAATCGATTTTTTTCGGTCGGAATTAGATTTCGCAAATTGGGAATAATATCGGTTCGGACGTATTTGCCGTTAATTCGCGATCTTAAGGTAATAAATAGGACGTTATAAATAGAATTAAGCTTTTTATAATTAAGTTTCGGGTTTGTCTTTTTAACTTAAACGGCTAGGTTTATTTTCGCTTTTTTTATAAGTCATTTCATATTATGGTTATTAAGAAATAAGTAATTGAAGTCAAATAATTAAAACGTTAGAAAAAGTGTACCGCGAGGTGATATGTACCGCGAGGTGATGTGAGACGTTATTATTAATATGCGATTAAATATATTTTTTATAATATCCCGATTTCTTTAATTTAATATAAACCTTAATAACGTATATTATAAAGTAATTAATTGCATTATATTATATTTAATCGGTATTAAAATGGTAACGTTATAATTCGGTAATAAGGATTTGATAAATATTTAAAATAACGTTTTTTTACGGATAATATAATGGATCGAAAAAAATCTTAAATTTACGTTATAAAATTATTTAAAGGAATAATAAAATAATAAGCGAATAAATAAGATATAATAATTATTTTTATAACCGAAACGAAATTATTAATTTTTGCGTAAATTATGAAAAAATGTATTTACTTTTCGATTAATTAAAAAATTAAAAGTTGGTTTAAATATAAAACCGTTAAATATATAATACGATAATTAATAAATAATATAATTAATTAACGTTAATATCGCTTTTTTATAAATAAAGTTACGGTACGTAAATATATATAACTACTGGTTCCGAAAGGTAATAAAAAGGGACCTGATTAGAATAAATTATATACTTATAGGTAATATGCTGGTTGATAAACTGATTAAAGCCTTATTACGAAAAGCTTTTAAGCATTTTAAAAAGTAACTAAAATTAGTAAATATTATAAACGCCTTAAATTAGCGGAAGAAAGCTTTAAAAGTTATTTTAGATAAAGAATTAGTTAATTAAAAGGATTTAATCGCCGGAGGAAAGGTGGAATGGATAGCTGTAGCTTTAGGAAGTGATAAAGTGCGGTAATTAACGCCGTGAATGCTTTAAGGCGTTAAGGGGGTATGTCAGCTAGCTGGGGGTTGCGTAGCGCACCCCATATACGGAAAGGTCACCTATTGATCGGCCCATATGTGTTCCGGAGCTAAGCTACTTAAAGTTGTATGAGTGCAACAGCACCTGCAACTGACGGAATAGAACAACACAACTGATGTCCCCTATATCTGACAGGATCCGTATGCCTTTAATTCTGCGGTGAAAATAAGTACGTTTAAGGCCGTGTGAATGGACCTCCCATTTACGATGTCATCAATCGCTTTTGCAGCACGGAATTAAATAGCAAGGTTCATATCATTAAAACCGCCAGAATCTGAGGATTAAAATGGTATGCTTCTTTTTCCAAGGAGACGTTGTTTGATGGAGATATATATTGTTAAAGTTGGGGTCAGTGCTTAGGGTGTCTCGAATATTCGGTGGGGCGTTGATGGGCTGGGGCGTTGATCGGGTCTTTGACTTATTTGTGCTTTATGGGAAGCTTAGATAGTAAGGACTCTCCACTCCTTGTTCAACACGGATCTCACCCTTGTCTTCTTGGTCACCATCGTCATCGAGTCTGGAGTTGTTATCGAGGCTCCAACCCTCTTCTTCAGAATTTCATCGACATTTCGCATCTGTGCTCCTTAAGTCTGCACCCGCTCTCCTTGTCACGGTTAATGCCTTTACATGCCGTAAACTTTCGCCTCCATCATTTATGAAACCTGTCAAGAGATGATATGGATACGCCTGTGGGGGACTGCTGTGACCTACCAGCCAGAGCTTTCGTGTATATATAGGGAAATTCTCCCCCAGAAATCCCCTGTATACAGAGCAGGCACTAATGGTCATCTATTTACTAGCTGGACTAGGAGCCACCAGGTAGCCTGTTTCTTCTGCCCTACACTCTGTAATTCATCTTTTTCCATAACAATACCCTTATTCTCAATGAGCAAACAGAAAACATACAGGCGCGGTGACAGTGGGGATCGCGACTCCGCCGGTTTGATGTCTCTAGGAGCTATGGAAAAGAAAACCGCCACAGGAGTGGATCGAAGCGACGAGACACTATCAAATGCAAACCAATACCGAATCTGGCGACCCTCGGTTCGTCAACAAAGCCTGGATATCCGGGGGCAAAGGTCTTCTCTGGTCAGAAGTCCGTCAACGCGCACACCAGTGAGTTGTACGGCCGGTTACGAGTCTCCAAGCTGGGCACAGTGGCGGTTGACAGGCCTGAGACCCAGAGGTTACAAGTAGGGGGAGTCGGTCGGTTGAGTACGGGGCGGGGAACTGTGGGCTCGGCTCGAGGGTGGGTCTTCCATGGAGGAGATGTGCTGACCAGTACCCCGCGGCTCGGACCCAGTACGGTCGACAATCGGGCAACGTTAGCATATTGAGAATCAAAAGACAGAGTCATTAGGGTGCAGCTCAAGTTACAGAGTAACTAAGGATATATTGAGTCCGTCATATTGCATGTGGGTATACTGCATCTAACAAATCATAATTACAACGATCTTGGGTTAATACAAGAAGACAGTGACCGGCCGTCGGCAATGAAATTCACGAATTGGACGTCCCTCGGGGATGCATGGGTATATCGGATGGAACATCATGAAGCTTATTTAGTACCGCCACTTGGGGCTTAAGAAGACAGGCCCCAGCGGGGCGCGCCGAGGATGATAGCCGTCAGGCAGCCGGAGATAAGACCAGTGACCGGAAGGGTCAGAATCCAACCGCTGTAGATCCAACCGATCATGCGCCAGTTAAGCGCCCTCCAGTCGCCGTTACAGAGACCGACACCGACGATGGCGCCGGTGATGCACTGAGTGGTGGAGACGGGAAGCTCTGCGCGGGGTGGTTAGTGGGACGAAGTCTGCGGTCATGCGGCAGGGGAACACTTACTGAGACGGGTGGCAAGGATGATGGTTATGGTGGTACCAAGTTCCATGGAGAAACCCCGGGATGGTGAGTTCAGCGTCAGGCGGTTACCCAGGTTGTGCATGATGCGATATCCGTAAGTCCACAGACCGATGACGAGACCAACACCGCCGAATGCCAAAATCCAAAGAGGGACGGAGGCCTCGCCCTCCGGAGGAAGGGTGCGGCTTTCCCAGATCTGGAAAATGGTAGCGTAAGGCCCGATAGCGTTGGTAACGTCATTGGCACCGTGGGTGAAGGAGGCGGTACAAGCAGTCATGACCTGGAGGAAAGAGTACATGAACTCGGCCTTGTTGTCGTAGTGGGCCGCGCGGGCGTGCTTCTCCTCTAGATCGTTCGCCAGAATGCTTTGCTTCTTCTGGGCGGCGATGACGTCCTGGTCAACACCATTGAAGATCGCCTTCTTGAAGTACCAGAAGAGCATCTGACGGTCGTGCCACTTGAGACCTTCGGGCTTTGGACCGATCATACTCTTCCTGGGCGGAGAGGCGGGCTGCTCCTCTCTCGAGTTGTCGTCGGAGTCGGCGCCTTTGTGCTCCGGGGAGGTGTTGGCGCCCTTCTCGAGGTCGCCCGTCCTGCCGATGGTGGCTCTCTTGGCCTCAAGCTCCTCCTTGGTGAGATGACCCTCGTAGAAATTGCGGATGATGCCCTGGAAATCGGCAGGGGGGGCAGGAGGCTCCGGGCGCCTCAGCACCAGGGGACCCATGAAGATGTGGTACCATCGAAGCTGCCAGTCGTCCTTGACGACGACCCGGTAGAGCCAGGGCATGAGGAAGATGGCGACGAGGATGCCAAATCCGAAGCCGGTACCGACGATGGTGCCGGCGAGTTGGGGCTGCGTCAGGTTAATCTCGTAGTAACCACCCTTCCAGAGCAACAGCATGCAAAGGAGACAGGCGGTGACGGCGAAGTAGACGGGAACCAAGGCGAGAGCCATCATGACCGGATTCTTCCGGAGCATAACGCCGTACTTGGTAATCGAAAAGATTAAGGCGGCGAAAAGGCCAGAGAGACCTGGCGCGATGACCCAGGCCATGACGACGGACACGACACCGGTGTTGATGACTGCCGTGCCGGTGGTTCCAGGTGGGGCAACCCAGGTGACGTTAGGAGCGCCGACGGAGCCTACGCCCATACCGATAACACCGCCCATGATGGAGTGGGTGGTGGACACCGGCAGACCGAGCCTCGTGGCCAACGTGAGCCAGATGGAGGAGGCGATCACGGCACACGTCATTCCGAGCATGAGGACGGAGGGTTCGGATTCGAAGAGGTCAGGGCTGACAATCTTGGTCCTCACGGTATCGGCCACACGGGCGCCAATGCCGAAAGCACCTGCAAACTCCATGATACTGGCGCCAACCATGGCCTGTAAGAGGGTTATCGACCGGGACGCGACCGAAGTCGCCCACGAGTTGGCAACATCGTTAGCACCTGGCGGATCGGAAGGGTTAGCAACGATCCGAGGAGGAAATGGGCCGGGATGGCAGCATACCGATATTCCAAGCATCAAGGAAGGCAAATATTGTGCCTATGGCGAATATATAATTATACTCGTGGTAAGGCATCTCGACGGCTGGTTTGCTTGTGACGGCTCAGGTCGTCTGTATACCCTGCTCACGTACTGATGCGAGAGCTAGTATCGCTTCGATAGGAGACCTCTGGGCCGGACGGGATTGAGCTGAGAAGCAGAGTAAAACGACAGCAGGTCCAGAAGATAAAGAGGAATATATAAGGGTGCCGCCGTCGGCAAATGTGGACAGGATTCCCCATTGCATCGGTTCTCGATGCATCTGAGAAGCTACTGCGTATGCGCCACCGCGCCTAAGAACACTTACTAGATCTAACATGTACACCGAAGTACACTTGTGGAGACACGCCCACGGCCTGCGAGCACGAAAGGGCCTGGACATTCTGCGTGTAGTATCAGCCTCTTGTCGGCCAAGAGGATCGCCCGTCGACCAATTGTCGTGGTGTACGTGCGCTCGTGCTCTGTTGGTAAAAATCGCTGGCGCGACCGAGGGCTTTAGGTGTGAGAGCAGCTGGGGTCCCCGGTGCCGATACTTTAGGTTCTTCTTAGCGTTGTTCCCGCAGGGCTTGGCTCTTGGCTCTTGACTTCCTCTGTAACTTTCTGGTTATGAGAGTTGCGCGTGCGGAGAGGTACAGAAAGATCCACTTAGTACCTTTTTTCCATGAAACTGGAAAGCCAAGGTGTATCCTCGAACGAGAGCATGAAACTGGTAACGTACCAGATCTTAGATCGCACAAGAAGCGGAACCAGCTCTGCCAGCCATGAGCGTCACGTTCGAGTTTTGATGGCAACAGAACGCTGCTCAAGTTTCGACTGCACGGTGTCAGGCTGTCTAGTCATAGCCGTTTCCGGACTGGCCCTCACGAGCAATTAACGAACGTTAACCACACACAAAGAGGCAAGGGACACGGCCTCGGTGGCCCGCGTGCGGGGGTTCATGAGCTGGGAAGCCACTACGAGCTTTCTGGACACCGAGCGCTTTAGCGAATCAGCTTACCAGACAACAGATTCGGATGCTCGTCCGTGGCCATTCCATGTCTGTTGCTTGCTTCCTTGCCTACGTTTCATGCTTCGCCGCTCACGGTAGGCTGCGTCCGCCGGCCAAGCGTTGCCAAGCAGAATGATCAACCTGAATAAAACCGGGGACTACGCACTTCGCCATCCGTTTTCCACTTTCTAGGTACAGAACGGAGATAACTATTCGTATACGATGCGTTACGTCCGTTCTGGATTGTGAAATGTAGCATTGGGCCAGATCGGGCCGGATGAGGTCAAGATCAGGTTCGACTTCCCGCGGATCACCCAAGCTCATCTTTATGCATACTCATCAAGCATCCCCCAGATCCGTGCACCGTTTGGGGGCGTTACGTGTGGACAGCGGGTTTTGTTCATAGTAGGCCCACTCCGAGTTTTCACGGGTTGGCGTGACTCTTAAAAAGAGACAACAGCCTAGAACGTGGGTATCGAAAGCAAAAGTTCCATCAACTTGGCGATTATTTGTATCTCGGAAGGTGCATGGAAACGCAATAGGGTGAAGGCTCTTCGAGGGGAGGTTCAATGATTGGCTGAGAAGAGTCTACGGCAATGAAACGTTATTGAGACGTCGCCCTATTATATTGCTCCATTACCCCACGTGCGATCAGAGGAGGCTCTGAATGGGGACTCCCGGGACCCTGGTCTATGTATGGCAGGGGTTGTTGGCTCCTTTGCCGGGTTCCACTTCGTACTCTTGTATTATTTGTCCGGTTCAAGGTGTACACTAGCTCGTTAGAGTTAGCTGCTCTTTGTCTTAACTATTTACTAAATAAGTACACGTCCGACTTTCCACCTTCCCACTTCCCGATGACATAGAGAGCCGTGTCGCATTCGTAGATAACGCACGTGCGTGTTTGTTGACAGTAGCATCACACAAGCTGAAAGAAGCGCCTCGACCGTGTACATGGTCCATAGAGCTAGCTGGCAGGCGGTTCGTCCTTGACTTTAGTCCATTTAGACACGACCTATCGTATTCTATAGCCTACTGTACCTATCGTCACGTCCGTCGCCGGCTGAATGCCTTTAAGGCTTGATTGATCTGGTCGTCCAAGTCGAGACGACGTTCCGGGGCCTGCGTCCCACCTGAAGAAGTTATTATAAAAGTGAAGACGATGCGCTTCTTGGCCACTGGCTACCGATGTCCTGTAGGCAATTGGGTAGATCCCACATACCACGGTAGGACGCTCTCGGATAACAGTCTCCTCGATCAACGCCGACTAAACTCTATACCGCGTGCTTTACGCTTTTTCATCTCGAGTAGTTCGCCTGAGGTCAGCACTTTCCGCACTCCGCGGCTGAGTCCACATATGCAGACACCATAAACGACGCGACAGGACAACGCGGAATTCAGCTGCACATAACGCACCACTTTCACGAGATCTCACATGGTGCCCACGCATATATGCCATATTCAGGGTTCGCCGAGTAGCCAACCAGCGATGGACCAGAATATGAACTCCACACTCGGTCCGCCTGGCCCTCATCCTCCCACATGCAGATGGCCGTAGCATCCCGCTCCATCGGGATGCCCACCACTCCCTTCTGGTGGACTGAGGAACGGGAAGTACCTTTTTGTACACTGCGTAATTTAATTTGCATATATATTGGACAGCCGCATAATCCACCTGCCCCATTCGTGCGTGACGGCCATCAGAGTTTTCCGTTGATGTTCTCGAAGGGTGGTCCGCGGCAGGTTATCCTCAGCTCCTAATGCTGTCAGTACATAGGTAGCACATGGTTCTGCATCGTGTTGCAGTGCCATGTTGCATCTGCGTGATGTAATCGTCCGGTTTAAATGCAGGGCTGACAACTTTGTCCTAAGTGCTCGCGTGATACAAAACCCATCTGCGTATGTAGCTGGGGGTATGGGGAGTATTCTCTAACGTATTCGACCCTGAGCAAGATGGAAGCCATCCTAAGTTCTTGGGGCGCTCTGAAGTACCTTCCCTTGGTTATCAGAATACGCCTAATTACTGCTTGTGGATTGGCCTCTGTGGACTTGTAGAAATCACCACTTGAGTTACGTATGAGCCTTCGGGTGTCAGGGGGCCTTGCGGGAACACTTCCTACCTAATCTTCGGCGGCCGGAAGTGGTGGGTATCTGAATCGTAGTGGATTGGCTTGTATATCCTTTCCCATTTCCGTGGTAAAGCCCAACTTAACACTGTGATTCGCCAGCTTACATTGGCCACTGATACGAGATCATAACAGGACAAGTTTCTTTTTTGGTGAGAACTGAAACCAACCCAGATCATCAAATAAGGCAAACACCCCCTTCACGCACCACCCCCTTTACGCCATATCACTATTTTTCGCTTTAAAAATAAACGAAAAACGATAAAAATATAGATTAACATATTACGAATATAGGGATTTAAGGGTTTCATAGATATATTAATTATATTATTATTATTACAGGATAAAGGTATATATAAAATATTATTTAAAGTTAAATAAATATAATAAATAAATAATAAAGTTTTTATTATGAATTTTTATTTAAAAACTTATTTTATAAAATGAACGTAATTTATTAAAAGTTTTAAAAAAAGTTTAAAGTAAATGTTACGAATAAGGGTTCTCAGGACCAAGAACCCATCCTTGAGTGTTAAATGGGAGAACTTCGGATGCGAAGGCTTGGCACTGCCCGCCAAGACCTAGGTGATTTAAATAATCTGATGGATTAATCAGATCACCTAAATTATATAGATCTACGACATACTTACTTTAAGGAATAAGGATATATATGACCCGGTTTCTTATGTAAATAGTACCTACTTAATTTCGCTTTTTAGCTATTAATTTAAGCTTTTAATTAAAGGCAACTGTACCGTTCTTTAATTAAGGGAAAAGTTTTTAAATTTTTTTAACGAATAAACCCTTAATAAATTATTCCTTGCCTTATTATTACCTGAAAATTAAAACCCTATTTCGGATATTGCTTATATTTCCAGGTGGATATATAATAGGTTTGTTATATTTTGATAGCTCCTTAATTAATAGCCGATGGAAAATTCCAAACCTAGTTGGGCATAAGCTCTCCTAAACTTAGTAAAAACGATATCACAAAACGACGTTTAAAAGATAAATAGTACACCTAATCCCCGTTACGAATTAATAAAGAATTAATAACCAGATTAAATAATCTACCCTTTATCGAAAAAGTTCTTTAATTAATAAACAATATCATGCCTTTTATAATTCGAGGTAAAGGAGAACCTTTTTCTTTTTAAACCCAGCAGCTAACCCCGACTTTAAAGGATATTATTAAGGTTTAGGGAAATTCGGAAAAAAAAATTAGTAATTTAGGAACCTTAAAGCCCGAAAGGAAAAAAGAAAAAGCTTTTTTTTGAAAAGAAAATGGAGATTTTGTTGCGCAAAATTTAAGCCCTAAAAAGAAACAAAAAAGAAAAATCTTAACTTTCCAAAAAAAAAATGGCTTAACCTACCCGAAAAATGGAGGAAAAAACCTTAGCACCTTTATTATTCGGCCCTAATCGGTACTATAAAGCTATTATCCCACCCCCTAGCTATTACGGAATACCGGAAATCAAGGGTTACAAGCTAATTACCCCGAAACTTTATAACGGAATTACAAATATGAAAGGATTTCTTGTTTAAGTTAGAATTTATCTTAAGTTTTACCAAAGCTTTTTAATAAAAAATTATTAAAAGGTAATAGCCATCTTTTAGTTACTTATTAAACAAGTTCTTTTATGGTTCGAGCCTATTATAAAGGACTATTTAAAAAATTACCTTAAGGAATTTTTAAATATTATTAATTATATCTTTAACGATTACCGATATTTTAAGGTTCGAATATAAATTATGTTTAGAAATCCAGATAAGGAATAATACGCGATAAAATAATTATACCTTTTTTATTAAACTAAGTTAACCGCAAAATATATAACAAAATTTAACTGCTTAGCCGTAATTTTTAATTTACCCGAAAACGCGTTATTTCTTTTTTTTTTACGATAGTTTAAAACCTTAAGTTAAAGACAAAATATATATGGTATTTAAAATAAAATCCTTTAAGAAGTATACCGATAAAGTAATTATTACTAATCGACGTATTTTTAACCAATATTTCGAAAAAAAAGGAATTAATAAACGAAATAACGATAAAGGCTTTAATAACCGAATTAAGAAGGATAAGGGCAAGCTTTAAAAGAAAGCAAGCATTATTTCGAAGGAGTTTTAAAAAGATAAATCCAATATAAAATGTTTTAACTATGGTAAGAAGGGATATTTTAAAAGTGAATGTTACTTTTCCGCTAAAAGGAATTCCAAGAAGGAAGGGATTCCTTAACCCCAAAAGAAAGTTAAAGCGGTTGAATAAGAAACCGATAGTAAGATAAAAAAGGAAGAGAATAAAGTTAGCTCGATTTCCCTTTAACCAGAATTTATTATTGCCACCATTATTTAGATTTAGAACGATATCCCAAAGTACGAGGATTACCCTATTTGCTAGGATTTTAAGGCTAAAGTTTGTAAGTATTACCTCGGATAGATAGCTTCCAGGATAGTTATGAAACTAAAATGCTTTTACCATCTTGATATATTTCAGTATAAGATGTACGATAAAAACGGTTAGTTCCGACCTGACGCTAGTAATTATGGATAATTATCCTTGGAGCTTTACGAGCTCCCTGAATGTACGGTACATATTAAACCACGAGAAAGCTAGCATAAATTGTTATATTTTACCGCTTGTTATATTAACGATTATTTTATACATTTTAAAGCCAAAGAAAATAATGATTTTTAGCCTGGATGGAACAAAAAGATACTTACCGAACCAGATAACGAATGCAGATATATAAAAACTTCCCGATAGCCAGAATACCTTAGGTTTTGTTATTTATATTTCGAATTAAAATAAAGTTAAAGGGCTATATTATAAGGATGTTTATGTTATTTCTTAATGTTTTGTATTTAATACGAACTTTTAAATATGGGAATACCTTTTTTAAAGGTTTATATTTTTAACTCGATAATTCGAAAGATATAAGATTAAGGATCGAATTCGAAAGGAATAATTATTTCCGAATGCAAATATGGCAAGAAAATATGGTTTAAATGCAAAAACGATTAATGTACCAAATACGTTATTCGAAAGGTATGTAAATAAAGATTTTTTTAGGCTGGATATTATCATAAATTAAAAAATGCTAAAGGCCTTTAAAAGTAAGGTATCGAAAAGCCCTAATTTATAAGACCTTATACGAGGTGGTAAAAGGATTACGTAGCTAAATTAAAATTTTACTTTAATATAAAAATAGCATATTTAAAATTATAATCGATTTAAAAGCTGAAAGTAACTTTATTTTTCCCGCGGTAACAGAAAAACATTAAATTCCTTGAAGATATAAATTAAAATTTTACAAGTTACGAATAATAAACGGAAGTTTATTTAAGTATAAAAACGAACAAGTTTTACGAAAAATTAAAAAACTTTCCGTTTGGATCCAAAAATATTAAGAACGAATTTTATTAGATATTATCGATATTTCTGAATACGATATCATTTTGGGAATGCCATAGTTTAAAACTAGTAATCCATATATTAATTGGAAATATTAAATACTTTCTTAAGAAAGTAACAAAAAACTACTTAAAAAAAACAAACAGAAGATCTATTATGTTATTAAAAAAGTACAAGTGCCAGATTAAGCCGAAATAATATTACCTAAATATCAAGGATTTAAAAAATTATTTAAAGATAAAAAAGATTACGAATTATTACTATATGGTTAATAGGATCACCGAATACCTATTAAAAAAAATATTATTTTAAACTTTATAAGATTTATTATATAAACCTTAAAAAGTTAAAAGCTTTATAAAAGATTATTTAATTTGATTTGAAAAAAGGATATATCCGACTTTCTAACTCTCCTACTGGATATCCCGTCCTTATAGTACCAAAAACTAAAAACGGAAAGCAAAAGATTAACGAAAACGGAAACCTAGTTTTTAAAAAAATTATTAATTACAAATAACTAAATAATATCACGATTAAAAATAAATACCATTTAACCCTTATAAACATATTAAAAGAAAATGTTAACAAAGTTAAATAATTTATTGTATTTAATTTTCGAAACGGTTATTACCGTATTTAAATGATTTAAAAAGAAAAATGGAAAATAACATTTAAAACAATATATGGACTTTATAAGTACCGAATAATACTTATGAAACTTACTAATACCCCCGCCAGTTTTTAACGCCTAATTATAACCATTTTACGAAAATTCCTGGATAAATTTATATTCGTTTACTTCGACGATATTTTCATTTACTCCGAAACTTTAAAAAAGCATAAATAACATATAGCTTAAGTACTTCAAATTCTGAATAAGGCGAACATCCGAATTAACCCAGCCAAAAACGTATAGCATATACAGAAACTAAACTTTTTAAGATATATACTTACCCCTAGCCAAATTTAGATTTAACGCTTTAAGATAAAAGCAATTAAAAATTAATTTATCCTTGATAAAGCGACCGTTACCGATATCCGATAAATTTTAAAATTTACGGAATACATACGAAACTTAATTAAACGATACGGAAATATAATTAAACTATTAACGAAACTTACTACCAAAAAGTACGTTAATAAAAAGTTTAAGCTCCTAAAAAATATAAAAAAGGCATTTTAAATTTTAAAGAACGTAATTATTAATAAACCTATAATAAAATTACCTAACGTAAATAAAAAAAAACGCCTAAAAATAAACATTTCGGATTACGCATTAAGTACCGTCCTAAAATAACTAAAGGATAATAACAAATAATACCTAGTAACCTATTACTTAAAAGTATTTCAAAATGCAGAACTTAAATACCCGATTTATAACAAAAAACTGCTAGCAATTATTAACGCTTTTAAAAAATGGGAACCTTTCCTTAATAAAACCAAAAAACCCTTTAATATTTATTTCGATTATAAAAACCTTACTTAATTTATAAAAGCTTAAAAATTAAATAAACGATATAAAAGTTGGATAATTTTCCTATCAAGATTTAACTTTAAAATATATTACATTAAAGGAAAAAAAATATCCAAGCGGATATTCTTAATCGCAAAAGTAATTATAATCCGAAGGTTCCTAAACGAAGCATATAAATATTACAGTATAACAAAAATAGCATTATACGGTTATACGAAATCCTAAAAAAACCAACCCCAAAACTTTTAACAAAATTTCGAAATTCCTACGACATAAATAAAAAAAAAAAGATTTAATAGCTAAAAGGATAACTAAAAAATTAACTATTATACCACGGCAAAATTTATGTTCCCAGGAACCAATAGAAACAATTTGTAAAAGAATTCCACGAAAACTTATTATATAAATATCAAAAAATTTTTAAAACTACCCGATAATTACAGAAAAAATACAACTTCCCAAAATTACGCCGAATAGTTAAAAAAATTATTAAAAATTATAACGTTTGCAACAAGGCTAAAGCAGTACGCCATAAGCCCTACGGGCTGCTACAACTTACCGACATTCCTAATAAAACATGGAACACCATAGCTTAAAATTTTATTACTAGCCTTCCTCCATTTAAAAACCTAATTACCGAAATCGAATACGACGAAATCTGGATAATCGTTAATAAACTTACCAAATATGGGTACTTCTTACCTTTTAAAGGAACCGTAACGGCAAAATAATTAACCTATATATTTATCCGACATTACCTTAATAAATACGGAATACCAAAAAAGATCATTTCTAATCGAAATAAACTTTTTATATTTAAATTTAATACCAACTTCTTTAAATAAATAAGCGTTAAACTTAAATTTTCGACAACTTATTACCCTTAAATAAACGGTTAAACGAAACGACTAAACTAAACCTTGGAACAATACTTTCGAAGCTATATTAATTACCAGCAAAACAATTAGGTAAAGCTGCTATTATTAATACAAGTAGCCTACAACACATTTACTAACGAAAACATAAATATATCCCCCCATACAGCTATATACGAACACGAGGCAATAACCTAACGACCAGAACAATCGACGCACAAAGCTCCTACAATCACCACCATGGTTCCCCGAATAAAAATAATGGTAACGGAAATCAAGATAATACAAACCCGACTACAAACCGAATTGCGTTTTCTCCAGCAAAAAATGGCCCAATACTATAACAAAAAAAAATTAAAGGACCAATTCTAGCAAAAGGAAACAAGGTCTATTTGCTACGTTAAAAACAAAACGCAACGTCGAACATCTTACAAATTAAAACCAAAAGGCCTAACGATAAGCTTAATTTTAAAAAACTTAACCCGTTTAAAGTTAATAAGGTCATTTCCAAAACCAACTACCGACTATCACTACCTAAAATAATAAAAATACACCCTATTTTCCATATTTCCTTATTTAAACCAGCACCTAAAAACGCCCCGCTAAAAACAAATCTGGAAATCGAAAAAGATAATAATAAATACGAAATCGAAAAAATACTGGACTCCAGAATAATCAAAAACAAAATTCAATATCTAGTCAAATAAAAGGGGTACTTACACAAAAAAAATACTTAGGAACCATTTAACCACCTAACGAATACGATAAACTTAATTA
Source organism: Monosporascus ibericus (assembly GCA_004154915.1). Taxonomy (NCBI): domain Eukaryota; kingdom Fungi; phylum Ascomycota; class Sordariomycetes; order Xylariales; genus Monosporascus; species Monosporascus ibericus. Next base: position 89,394 of record QJNU01000137.1, on the reverse strand, counting down.
AGACGTTTTACCGGCAAAATCCTAACCGACCATCTCCAACGCGGCCAAGGTCGCAAGCGACAAAAATCCCCCGCTTAAATTCAACCCTTTAACGCTCCAGTCGAAAAAAGTAAATGCTCCCATAACATTTATCTCGGAAACAAATTACGCTCGTTCCGCGTTTACGCGACGCTGCTCTTCTTCCAACCTTTCCTATTCTTTTAATTAATCCATTTCATAACCCTCCTTTAAAATAATAAGGGCCTTCTTCTGTAAAACGTCTTACTAAAAGCGCAAACGTTTTAACCGACCAAAAAGCTTTATCAACTTATCCTCCATTTCGCACTACTCCTTTTATAAACGTTCGCGTTCCTCCCTAATCTTTACTAAAAAATTCATGTCCAACACGTTACAAGCCGAGCGTTAACGACGGATGCAATAACCATAACTTAAAAGGTCCATTACGTAAAAATAATCAAATTTTCCAAGGCGAACATAATTCAAATAAGTAACAACTTTGGATCTAAACTTCTTAATAAAATCAGTACGGTTATTACGTACTTCGCATTAATTTAAACAAGGCTTTTTTTTTTCTTTTTAAATACGACCTATCATAATAAAGTCAGCTAAAAAACCTTTAACCTTTTCCAAACAAACCAAAATGGCGACTTACGGTTTTTATCTTTGGAACAAAAATCCTTAAAGAAAGGAAATGGTATTACGAATAAAGGTTCTCAAAACCAAAAACCTATCCTTAAATGTCAAATGGAAAAACTTCGGATACGAAAGCTTGGCACTACCCGCCAAAACCTAGGTAATCTAAATGATCTAATAAATTAATTAAATTACCTAAATCACATAAATCCACAACATACTCACTTCAAGGAATAAGGATATATATAACCCGGTCTTCCATATAGATAGCACCTACTTAGTTTCGCTCCTTAGTTATCAATCTAAGCTTTTAACTAAAGGCAACTGCACCGTTCTTTAATTGAGGGAAAAGTCTTTAAACCTCTTTAACGAACAAATCCCTAATAAATCATTCCTCGCCCTATTGTTACCTGAAAATCAAGACCCCATTTCGGATACTGCTTATACTTCCAGGTGGATGTATGACAGGTTCGTTACAGTAAACTATTAAAATCTGAAAAGCCTTGCTAAGCCCCCAAGAATTTTCTCATACAAATTCTGACCCGATGCCAAGACTAAAATAATATTTTAAAAACTGTAATAATAAATTATAAAAAATAATAAATAAAATTCGGTTATAGCAATAAAAGTTTAAATAGTTACATTTAATATTTTCGGAATAGATTTTAAAAAATGAAATATTCGTTAAATTATTTCAGGTTTCTAATATAAGGTACCTTTTTATAGATATATTAATATTTTCCATCAGGATATGTTAATTAGGTGTCTTCCTAATTTAATAAATAAATTTAATATGTTAATAATAATTTTATTTTAAAAATATATTATATTTTACGTCTTATAAGTAACGCATTATAGTATACATTATACTTTTTAAATTAAATTATTTTAAAATTAGTTAGAAATATACTCTTTTGTAGATTTTGTAATAGAAACCCCCGAGGCGTGAACGGGGTTGTGCATAAAGGGGGTGTTTAACTTCTAACTCGTCGAGTTTGGTTACCTCATCGAGTTCAGGCCCTATTTTTGAGGTTGTGGCTGCGCCTGCGGCCCAGTTATAGCTAGGGCTCTTCAAAAACCTGTAGCTCTAAGTACCGACTCATAAAAGACTTATAAAAAACACGAAATCTTAAAAACAGAGCCTGATAGCAAGTTGTGATTTTTTGGTTCCTATTACGAACCAACACCTCCTAGCCCTTACCTCACTAAAATCAGGCCCCATTTTTGAGGTTGGGGCTGCGCCGCAGGCGCAGCCGTGGCTAGCGCTTTTAATCAAGAAGTAGCTGCAAGGGTTAGATGTATCAACTAAACCGTTTTAAGAAGAAGCTCTACAGAAATAACAAAACCTCAAAAATAGGGCCTGATGGTAAGTTAGGATTTTGTCGTTCCATTTAATGCCGTCCTATACAAATTCGTAAAAATCATTCTTATTAACTTTCGCAATATATATTAATTACGAAAACATTAATATTATAACTTACATAATTTAAAACAAAATTAAAATCTTTATTTTTTGATATAACTCTGGTCCTAATTAACGCGAAATAAAAGGTGTTATAGAAAGAAAATAACCGAAAAAACTAATTAATACCTATTATAACTATTTACCCTCTTTAAGCCAGCACGATAACAATATAAATTTATAAGCTAAAATAATAATATACAGGGTTTAAAATTACCCGTAATAAACCCCGAAGCATATTCTTTTTTTAATTAACCAAACACGGGTAATGTACTAAAAGGTTTGGGGTATATATAAAAATAATAACAAAATAAACAACTATATTAACAGTTCGTTTTCGTTTAACGAATCCTTACTTTGCTTATCTGACGATAACGCGGAAGATAACAGACGGTTTTAATTAAACCCTTTTACCGAGTTATCCATAATTTGTACTATAAAATTATAACTTTTTTCCGTATGCAGGATATTACGGTTATCCGAATCCAGATTATCCTTAACGAATTCGATATTAAGAATTGCGCAGGTAATTACGTTAAAACCATTCATAAATTAATCTTCGTTTTTTATTATATTTAGTTAATTAATCTTATTTTTTTCGTTAATAATAAGTACGATATCGTTAAAATCGATAAGCCTAACTTTTATAAGCTTACGGCCTATAGCTAAAATATCCTCGGACTTTTAACCATGCTTTTTAACCGGCCATAAATATCCTTTAATAAGCCAAAAATTACGAAGCAAAAAGTATAAACGTTCGAAAATTTCGTTACGAAAATTTCGAATAACGTAACGCTTATTTCGTAAAAAAACATAACGCGTATAAAATTCGCGTTATAAAGAAATACGGTATTTAACCAAAAACGAATTTCGAAAAAAAAAAAACAATATTAACGTTATATATATTATTTTTAACCGTCGGAATTCGCTGATAAGCCACAGGTTATAATATTCGCCCTTTCGATTAAATACTTTTTATATTTTCTCCTTAAATTTTGTAAAAGCTAAATTCGATATTAAAATTGAATTAATAAATACCGGATTTAATATTACAAAACGTAATATTTAATCGCAATAAAATATCTTTTTGCCGTAATTACTTTAACCGGCTTTATCAAAAAAACCGATAATATCGGTATTAACCGTTTAATATAACTAACGTCGCCGTATTATATGGTATACGAAAGGCATAAATAAACCTGGGCTGTTTAAAAAAAGCGGTAATAATTTCGGAAGTCTTTATCGATAAAAACGGCATTATTTAATAGTCGGTTATTATTAATAATCGGATCGAAAAAGTTATCGCCTTACGGAATATTATCCGTATTAAAAATATGGCCGGTTTTATAATTAGCCGATAAAAAGCCTTTCTTTAATACGCCTTAATTAAAATTATGTCGTTTAAAAAATAATATATATAAATTATATTTCCGAATTAAAAAATAAAATATTTACGAATTATCCGTTAGTTTATTTATGTTATTAAATAACGTATTATTAATAAATAACGACAAAAGATTTTCGGATAAACCTTAATCCGTTAACATATCCTAATTAAAACCCCGCAATAATTCCCTTATCCACTTAATATAACCAAAATACTTAGAAACCATATTATGCGTAATAATTTCGAATTCGGCCACGGTTAACCGGGAACATATATATTTAATAAACTCGGTAAGCTGGATTTTCGAAAAAAAGTTTTCGATCGATAAATTCTTAATAATTCCGTATACGTTAAACGCTTTTTTTATAAATAGTTTATATCGATTACGTAATTTTTGTAAAAATAACGCAAATATACGAATATTATATATATAAAGGATAAAAGGTTTAAATAGGTAAAATTTCGGCAATTTTTAATATAATTAAGTTATTTTATTTAAAAACTAACGATCCACCTTTAAAGTTATTTACGCTATATGCGCCCCGTTAATATTATCAGGTTAATAAGTACGTATAAGTATAAATAAGAAGTTTATTTATATATAAAATAAGGCGGGAATGGAAAGAAATTAGCGTTTTTTATTATATAAATCGGCTGCTTCGGTTTAACTGGCCTATATTTTCCGGATATAACTAATTATTTTCTGATCCCCATAAATAAAATAAAAACGTTCGGAAAACCGATAAAACTACTTTTCTTTAAATCCACATATTTCCTGGAAAATCTTTTAATAAGCGTTATAAATACCGTCGATAATGCCTTCGTCTTCGTCGACTATGCCTAACGAAATGGAACGGCATTTATTATATAATATGCGCTTTAATTTAGGAAAGTTTAAAAACTATTACTTATTTTATTTATAAAGCGTATTAATAAAAACAAGAAATAAATTCCGGATAATATTAATTATAAATTAACGGGAAATATTAAATAATATTAAATATTATAATAACGTTTCGTAAATTTATTATTTTTTATAATATTAATTAAGATAAAATATAAATTATTTTAACCTTTTTTAAAAATATGATTATAACGACGGATAATAACGGTAATAAGGTTCCGTATAATAAAATTATATCGAAACGTTATATTACGAATATGATTTTAAATATTAAAATTATCGTACCAAAATACGATATTATCTTATTATATTTAGTTATAAAATATAACTTATTTTAATTAAAATTATATTATTATAAAGAAATAATGTAATTACATTTATTACTTTCGATAACCGGGTTACGTTTTTATTTAACGTATAATAACTTTCGTAAATACCTAGTTTCCTTAATATATTAATTCCATTTTATAATAATCTTAAGAATAATAAAAACCTGCCTAATAAATAAGGTAAATAATTACCCTTAATCTTAAAAATAATCCGAATTATAATAATTAGGATTATAAGAAAAGGATACGTAAAAACGTCCGGATCGTTATTATTACGAAACTGTTTCGCCTTTTGTTTCGTATTATACGATTATTATTTTTTCTTTAACTATATACTTATTTAATTTAAAAGCTTAAATTAATTAAAAGCTAACGTTTTTATAAATTATTTACTTTTATTTAAGGTAATATGGATTTTTTAATTTCGAATAATAGATTTTCCGGTAAGTAACAAAATTTAAGCCTTTTTATAAGAATTATAAGTTTTCCGCATAACGTATTATGGTATTTATTAATAATAAAGTCCTAATTAATAAAAGTTATAAACTTTTGTTAACTTTTATATATTAATAACTTATTACGTATTCGTTCTTTTTTTAATACGTTAATTAATCGGTTAATCCGAATAATTAAACTAGTAATTCGGTTATTATCCTTATAAAAAATTTAATTACGGATAAATTTTTAAACGTTATATGCGATTTCTTATATTAATTCCAGAAATTTATTATACGCGTGCGTATATTTTATTCTAAGGGCGTAAACTGGTAGAATTAGGCGAATTCGGATTCGTCATATTTAGAAAGTGGTAATAAAGACGCGACGGGCTCGGGCTGCAGCTGTTGCACGCACTGGGGTCTAGGAGTGGCAAACGGGTCCTGATCAGGATTAGAATGGTATTAATGATAAGCTATGATCGGAGTAACCGTATAAATATATATATATAACTATAGGAGATGTCTTATTGTTAAGTTATCATAGATTTCCCTTTTTTGAAGAAGCAAAAGAACTATACGGACCCCTTTTTCGCACAACATTAACTTAGGCCTCGCTGGCTCGTTACGGGGATTTGGGGTTTGATTGGTTTATTTTTAGCGTTGTGGAGCGGTACTTAAGTGACTTCGAAGAAAATGGAGAACGAGCCAGGGAGGCCTGAGCTAGCTGAGGTAACCTAGCCCTAGGACGGTCGGGACAAGACTTGAAACAAATACCGACTGGGGTTACGTAATGTGGATCTGAATAGATTCTCGGATTTAAAAGGATCCCTAAATTTAAGAAAATCCTAACTTATGATATATATTTTCGTTACTTTTTATAATTTAGATAAACTATTAGCTTATAATATTACTGAATTACATAAATTACCTTTAATAATTTCTTATTATTAAGCGTAATTATTATATATTTTATTACTTAATTTCTTACGATATTATTATTAACATAAACCCTATAATAGAGGTTAATAATTAGTTAAATTAATGAACCGTTATACGTTAGAAGTGGTTATTTAATAATATTATTAAATTTTAAGTAATACCTTAAATATTATGTTATTTAATAAGTACCCCGCTTTTAAGGTAATTTTCAAGGTTTTAAAAATAATATTATAACTTTTTATAACGAAAGACTTCAGTTATTGTTTCTTAAAATAAAGCTTTATAATAATTAAGTTAGTTAATTAACGAAATTATATAATTTATTAACGATAAGGCCGTACTTACTTATACGTTTAAAGAAATCCACCATTAATTAAAAGCTTAAAAAGTCGAATTAGCTAGATAAGTAAGTAGGAAGCAGCCCGATTAATTAGATCGGCCAGTCTAACTTACATAATCCGTTTAGGCAGCCTACGGTAAGGAGGCCGGAAAAGTTTTGAAGTTTACTAAACCCGACCCCTTTAACGGAAGTCCCATTAAGTTATAATAGTTTCTTATAAAATATCGCGCGTTCTTTAAGTACTTCTTAATTAAATTATAACGTGTATCTCTCGAATCTAGTTCGTTATAAGATAATTAACCGAAAATGTAACTATTTAATTTAAACCCGTTTTTATAAATAAGTTACTAACCCTTGTAAATAAAGATTTGTAATAATTATAATAACTAATAAGAATTATAAAAGACTTTTAGAAAGAATGAAGAAAAATAGTCGAAAAAACAAACTAAAAAACTAAGGGTAAAAACAAAATTAAAAACTTAGAACAGAAAGGGTTGACTTTTAAATACGGTAACTTTTTCGTTTAGTTAGCCTTAGAAATTAATTAAGGATAAGAAATATTAATAGTTATATTTTTTAACAGTTTTAAGAAAAGGTTTAAAGGGAATTATTTAACAATCTACGCCCTCAGAAATTAGTAGATTATATCGCTATAATAGTTAAAATCGACAGCCGGCAGTACGCGTAGAGAATTTAATACTTTAAATATCGGCAAAATAACAAGCTAAGGTATTCTCTTCATACGAATATATCATCAGAAACGAATAGATTTTATAGAATAGAATCTGGACCGATGAAAATAAGAGTAATATAATAACAGGATTAACGCCAGATTTAGTAATATAACTGTAATAAGATGGGATATAAGGCCTATTAATATAGGAAGCCTAGAAAATAGTAATAAGATACCTAGATGTTATGACCTAGCGGTCTTGGCTACAATACAAACGGTCGGATTTCCTAAAAAGTTGGTCCCGACCTAAGCCAAGAGGTCACGTAACAGGCTTAAAGGACTCAAAGCGCCAAGCACTTTAAGCTCCTGAAGCTATCACACGAACTTAAAGGGCTTAATATTCTTAAAGGTTTAAACCGCTTAAGCACTTTAAGCTAAGGCGAGGATATATATGCTTATTATTACTATAATTTAAACAGATTACCAGCTGATAATATAACTTAGTTACCTAGATTACATTTAACAATTTATTATCACTAACCGTAATTATTAAATATTTTATTACTTAGTTTCCTACGATATTACTCCTAACATAAACCGTACGACTAGGTTGAATAATTAGTTAAACCCCTTAGCCGTTATAGGTTATAAACTCTTTTTTAATAATACCGTTAAAACTTTAAGCAATATTTCCGATAATATATTTACCAGTAAATAACCCGCGATTACCATAAAGGAACTTACCCTTGAGGAATTAAGAAATGGTATAATCGCCATAAACTAAAAGGTTTAGGAATTAAAGGAAGTAAATAAACAACTTAAAACTTAACCTACATAATACCTAAGAAAAAGATTAAAAACTTAAAACCTCTCGATGGTACTGCAAATATATGACTTTTCTTAATTTAAACTAAGTCCTACCTTTACTTTTACCGGAGTTTTTTAATTAATAAAGCCGATAGAATTATTACTATTACTTGAAGCCTAAAAGGAAACGTTTTAAAATAAATTAAACTTACTTTACGAAATTACTTTAAAAAAATAAAAGGCGATAAAAAGAAAGATACTAATAAATTATTCGAGCATTACATTTATTTCGAACAAGAAGTTAAATATATATACGGAAACCTTAACGGAAAACGAAAAGCCGGATAAAATATGCTTTAACTTACTTAAAAAAGCTTAACGTTAAAGTACGGCGCATTATTCAAATAAACTCTATTACGTACCGGATGGACCAATAACGAAACTATAATGGACACCTTTTACCAAAACCTAAGAAAAACCGTTAAGGATAAGATAATGCACCGTAAGAAACTTTTTACCTTCGACAAGTACGTTAACCAGGCCATCAAAATCGATAACCGATAATACGAACAACGTATAAAAAAAGGGCAGTATTTCCTTAAACCCGGATATTTGAAAGGCTACTAGCAGCAAAGGAAAAATAACTCCCTTATGTCTTATAGAACGATCCGAGAACTTATAAAATTAAGCGCAATTTAATAACGTAACCTCCGTATTATCAAATACTTTAACTATAACAAAATAAAACATAAGGCCTATTAATACAAAGCACCTAAAAAGCTATAATAAAATACCTGGATACTAGTTCCATAAGGGCTCTTACGGAATAGTTAAGACAATAATAAATTAATTAACATAATTAAAGTTAAAAACGATGATACTCCACCTAAAAAAGTATAACAAAAATTCTAAAAAGTAAGAAAACTATTTTAAACAGCTACCCAGAAACGGCAAACCCTTACCGCAAAACCTATAATAGCCCAATAACTAAAAAAACACAACGGATAAAAAAAGCTCACAAAAAATAAATTACTTTTCCGCTTACAATAAAACCGGCGATAGCGGTACGAACAATTAAAACTAAATATATAAATTAAGGATTACTAAGGTTAAAACGAAAGTCTATTCCCTGAATAACGGGACCGATACGGGAAACTTTATTTTATCTAATATAAACGCGCCTATTACCCTAAACATATAAAAAACAACGATATATCGAAAAACGACTGTCGAAAATATATAATCAAAAATTCGATTTCCATAACCAAACCGGAAAGGGTCCTAAGGACTAACAATAATACAAACACCTAAAGATATGCGCCTTAAAAGACACCGTTTACATCATTACGGCAGCAACGAATTAACCTAAAGAAAAAACTCATTCCGATAAAAACCCTATATGCCGTTTCGGATAATAAGATTATAAAACAAAAAAAAATAGGTTTACCAAACGGTTATAAAAGCATCATTAAAAATAATTAATAACCTAAGTTTTTGATTAACATTTACGAAAAACTCAAATAAACGACAAAAAATTAAAAACGAAATTCAAAAAGAAAAGAAAAACAAAAACAAAAAGCAATATAACGCCTAATTTTAAATACGACATAAGGAACAAAAAAATCCCAAGCCAAAATATATCAGCAAAAAAAACTTTCAAACGCAAGTTCTTTTATTTAAAGTTACTTTACGCCGATAGGAAGGATAATTAAAACAATTACAAACTCTTAACTAGCAAAACCAAAAACGTATCAAAACGTTGAAAAGTGATTTAAAAGACGAACGTTACTTTTAAGAAAGCCGCAGGGTAATAAAACTCAAAAAAGCCAGCAAAGGTTTCTTAAAAGGGCTTTAAACGTAGCGATAAAAGACGAAAACGACCTTATCATCTTGCAAGTACGAATTAAGACATATTAATTTACCGCATTTATGAACTACGGAGTAATAGAAGACAACTGTATTATACCAAATATAATTAACCAACTTCGATTACTATAAAAAGAAAAAATGTAACCTTACATCGCCGAGCACGCAAAAGGTTAGGCATTTACCTATAATAACGGAAAGATCAGCCGCGAGATTAATCACTTCGAAATCTTCGTCAAAAAAAGAAACCAAACGACAAACTTTAACATTGTTCCAATAAAAAACTACGACATAATCCTCGGAAAACTATAGTTATAATAATACAACCCCTTAATCGATTAAATAACCAACTAAGTAAAGTTTACTATATACCCCTTCGACAAAAAAAAAGCAAGAGATAAAAAGATGTTAATATTTAATCGAAAATGGCAACAAATATAGGTATAAGGATACGACAGAAACCTTACCACCTACAGGAATAAAACATAAAAAAGAACAAGGGTACCATAGAAAGATACGACGCAGCATCGCTATCATCAAAACAAAGTTATAAAAAAATAGACGATCACCTATAACATCAGCCCGCAAACCTAGAAACTATAATTAACATACTTCCATAATACCATAAATATAAACGACTAGTTCGAAAAAAACTCGAAACAAAACTACCAAAATATAATAAATGGGACCATAAAATAGTCCTTAAAGATATCGACCAGATTCTATCCAATCTACAACTTTAATAAAACGGAATTACGGGCACTACCTAAATACCTTAAAAACAAGCTTCGAAAAGGTTACATACGACGTTCTAATTTATCGGCCGGATTCCTTATATTCTTCGTATTAATAAAGAACGGAAACCTACACCTAGTTATTAACTATAGATAATTAAACGATATCACGGTTAAAGATAAAACGCTATTACCCTTAATTAAGAAGATAAAGGATCGCCTTCATAAAATAAACTAATTTACGAACCTAAACCTTAAAAAAGGGTATAATTAAATCCGCATTAAATTAGGATATAAATATAAAACAGCCTTTAAAACAAGGTCCGGATTTTTTAAGTACCTTATTATACTTTTCGAATTTACGAACGTACTAACAACCTTTTAGCGAATAATTAATTACGTACTTCAGAAATACTTGAAGAATTTCATTACTTATTACCTTAATAATATTATTATTTACTTGAAAAATAAAGGTAAATATATAAAATACGATTATATAATTTTGTAAGCTTTATAAAATGCTCCTTTATTAATTAATACGGAAAAAGGTTAGTTTTATACCTAAGATATAAAACTTTTAAACTGTATTATTACCTTAAGATATATTAAGATGGACTGTAAAAAGATCGTTATAATATAAAAATAAGAAACGTTTATTATAATTAAAGAAGTACAGCCTTTTTTAAGATTCATTAATTATTATAGAAAATTTATCTGATACTTTAATGAAACAGTTATATTATTATCTAACTTAATGAAAAAGGAAATAACTTCCTTTAAATAACAAAAATAAAAACGGCTTTTCGAAAAATTAAAAACGTAATTACTAGCGAGCCAATAGTAATTATATACGATTTAAGCCGCTTAGTTAAGTTTAAAACCGACGCTTCGGATTATGTTTTAAGTATAATAGCAGGAGAACGTAAAGATAAAGGCAATTTATACCTTATCGCTTTTATTTTTATAAGTTAAAGGGAACAAAATTAAATTACGGAATTTCCGACAAAAGGTTTATAGCCACCATTAAGGCCTTCCGAAAATTTAGGTATTACTTTAAACGAAATCTTTATTAAGTTAAAGTATATACCGATTACAAAAGTCTTATTCGCTTTATTATTACCAGAAAACTTATAGGACGATAATTACATTACGTCGAAAAACTAGCAAGATACCACTTCGTTATTATTTATCCAAAAGAATCAGAAAACGGTAAAGCAGACGTACTTAACCGTAAACCAGACCTCGAAAAATAATAATCAAAATCAACTACCAGATTTTCGATACCACGCCAAAAGGATATTTACAATCACGACAGATAGCAAGAATTAAGGTAATACCCTCTAATCTGTACAAAAATATCCAAGAATATAACGACAACCTACTTAAGGACTAAAAGATAAAAAAGATATAAGTTTTAAAAAAATACTAAAAAGCATTAATACGAAATACATACGAATATTAATTACCTAGATACCCAGGAATCCACAAAACCTCAAAACGATTATAACGTACTTATTATTGCTTTAAAATAAAATTAATTATAAAGAAAATACGATAATAATGCTATATATATAATAAGGCAAAGACTCGAGGACATAAGCTATACGGAGAATTATAACCATTATTAATCGCAAAGTGATTATAAGATTTAATTACTTCCGACTTTATTATTAAACTTCCATTATCAAAAGATCCAGCTACGGGTATATATTACGGTAGGCGTTTTATAATCTTTGATCGATTTATTAAATTTTATTATTTCCTACCATATAATAAGGATATAGCCGCGGAACAACTGGCAAACATCTTTTTAAAACATATCTTAAAAGTATACGGATTACTAAGGGAGATTATTTTGAATAAAAAACGATATTTACTTCGAAATTTTGGCAAGGACCTATGGCATAATTAGGCCTAAACCATAAAGTATCTAACGCATTCAAACCTTAAGCAAAAGTATAAATTAAAAAGAATTAACCAAATATTAAAGATCTACTTCCGATATTATATTAACCATAAACAAAACGATTAAGTTCAAAAGTTACCAATCCCATAATTAGCTCATAATACCAATTATCATAAACGCATTAAAACGATTCTAGCAAATGCTAATTTTGATTTTATACTAAAAGTTTACAGAAAAATACGCAAAAAGCCTACCAATGTTAAAGCAATCCTTATATCAAAACAATTTAAATCACTATACGTAAAAATGAAAACGGAACTTAAATTAGTACGTAACTAAATAAAAAGACATTAAAACCAAAAAAGATTAAAAGAATTAACCTTTTAAAAAAGAAAGATAATTTACTTAACTACCAAGAATATCTAAATTAAATAACGAAACAAAAAACTTAACTTTAAATATATCGGCCTATATAACATCATTAAAGATCTTAAAAAATAATTATTAATTAAAACTACTACCCAAAATCAAACTCTATCTAGTTTTTTATATTTCCTTATTCGAATTAATAACAAATACCATTAAGCTTAATAAAGAATGCGAGGAAAATGTAAAAAAGGATATATCAACATACGAAGTAAAAGAAATCCTAAATATACGCAAAAAAAAGTGGACTCATCGAATACCTAGTTAAGTAAAAAAAGTTACCCGGGTTTCGAAAATACCTAAAAACCTGCTAAAAATGTTATAAACGCCTAACGCTTATTAAGAAGCTTTTACCAGCGATAACGGGATCTCCCTAATTAGCAATCGATTAATTAATAAGCTTAAACCAGTCGACCGGGTTTATAACCTGATTTAAAGTAATCACGGTAACTGTTATCATTAACTGCTTTTGCTTTTTCTTAAAACGTTTAAATTCCTTTATAACCTCCGTACCTTTAATCCCATAACGAAGCATGGTAATATTTTAACCACGGAAAAACCGTCTTTTTTTCAACAACCGATCGAATTTATTAGTAGGGGCTCGTGATACCTTTCGGGCCTATTCCTTCTTACGTTTTAAACAATCCTTTTTATTAAAAAGTTTTTAATGTTCCGTTTCCGAAAGCCAAAAAATATCATAAGGATTACTATAACGAACGTATCGTACGCATTTTATGGAACTACGAGCAACTTTGTAATCTACACCCTTCTTTTCATAACGAGAACAAAAAGGCAAATTAAAGCTAAAACTCTTAATACGTTTTAAAAGAACGAAAGCTTTAATACGCTAACGAAAATAACGTTTTTTAATCCGATTCGATATAATAAATATCAAAAAAAGAATGTTACTTATTAAAAGCGATAAATAAACATATTAATCTTTAAAAGTAAAGATATTAAAAGGGAAAAATCGTGTTATAACCTAGCAGTCTTAGCTATAACATAAACGGTCGGATCTCCTAAAGAGTTAGTTTCGACCTAAATCAAGAAATAATGTAACAGGCTTAAAGGACTTAAAACGTTAAGCATCTTAAGCTCCTTAAGTTGTTATACGAGCTTAAAGGGCTTAACATTTTTAAAGATTTAAGCCGCTTAAATACCTGAAGCCAAGGCGAAGATATATACGCTTATTATCACTATAGTTTAAATAGATCACCAGCTTATAATATAACTTGGTTACCTAGATTACATTTAACAATCTGCTATTACCAGACGTAACTATTAAATACCTTATTATTCAGTTTCCTACGACATTACTGCCAACATAAACCGTATAACTAGGTTTAATAGTTAGTTAAACCCCTGAGCCTTTATAATAGACATCAGGTTTCTTAAGAACCCTTTCGAAATAACTAAGAAAATAATAATAAATTAATTAATATAATTAGGAATAAAAATAATTAACGTCTTACACCACCTCGCGGTACACTTTTTCCAACGTTTTAATTATCTAACTTTAATTACTTATTTTTTAATAACCATAATATGAAACGACTTATAAAAGAAATAAGAATAAACCTAACCGTTTAGGCTAAAAAGAAAAACCTGAAACTTAATTATAAAAAGCTTAGTTTTATTTATAACATCCTATTTACTACCTTAGGGTCACGAATTAATAACAGATACGTCCGAACCGATATTATTCTTAATTTGCGAAATTTAATTCCGACCGAAAGAAAATCGATTATCGACCGAACTTTTAACCTAAATACGTAAACGTTTCCTATCCGGCTTTAATACGTTAAAAATATGGCGAATTTGTTACTTACTTAACATATCGCGAAATGCGGTAAAGTTAATTAGGCGTTAAGATTTGTACGACGGCAAAATAAATTTAAAACGTATTTAAATCGAAAAGTTAATTATTAAAAAATATTATATAAAGCTTTAAAAATATTTCGTAAATAATCTAAGCTTATTCGGGTTATAATCGCAAAATATAACATTATAAAAAAATATTTATAACTTTAACGAAACCAGCTTTTTAATAAAGTTTTTAATAATTTACGGTATGGTAATTATAAATATCGAAAAACGTAAAAAGTTTAAATAAATATAATAAGGTAATGGGAAATACGTTATAATTATATAAATTATTAATTCGTAAAATTAAGTTATACCGTTATTTATTATTTTAACGGTAAAGACTTACTTTAATTTTTAATATCGTAATAACTTATTATTAACCGATTAAAAAATTAATATTAATTATAATTATTAAATAACGAACGAATTAAATTTAAAATAAATTTAATATTTTAATAAATATATTCGAACGTATACGAAAAAAATGAAACGTTTTTTTATTTTCGACGGCTACGAAAGTTATTATTCGATAAATTTAAAAGGTATTACGTAAATAATAATATTATTACTTTTTATATACTTTCGCATTCTTTTTATTGGCTTTAATCTTTTAACGTATTTTATGTTTTTATTTTAAAGTATATTTATTCGTTTTATATTAAAAATTTAATAAAACGTTATTATACCCATATCGCGAAAAAAGATTTTCTTATTAACTTTTACGATACGTTTAAAACTGCCATAACGTCCGATAATATTAAAGTTAAATTCGTAAAAATTAAGCTTATTTTATTTAATTTTAATAATATCCTTTCCGAATTAAAAGTTTTTCCAGCTGTATTTACGTTAACCGTTTCGCCGTTTACTTCCGCCGGTTCTATTCTTTCCCCTCTCGCGAAAACCTTTAAAAATATCTAAAAAGTAATAAAATAAGGATGTTACTTACAAAAAAAATCAAAAATTACTAAGGCAGCTCGCCGACAAAAATAATTAAATCGGTTAATCTTTTAATTAAAAATAACTTATTACTTTTATATAAAGTTACGCTTTTTCGGGAAAAAATTGCTTAATTACGCGAAACAAATTATTTTCTTAATAAATGCCGAAAAATCAAAAATAAACGTTTTTAAAAAGGAGGAATACTTATTATATAAAAGGAACAAATTCTTTTAGCTAAAAAAGAAAAAAGTAAAAAAAGATCCCAGCTAATAGCGGCTAAAGGTAATCGTCGTAAGAGGGTTAAAACGAAAGAACGGAAATATGGCGTTTACGGTAAGCCCGGACATAATACGCGCACTTATAAAAAAGCTGTAAATACCTTTAACGAAGAAGAATCCGACTAGTTTAAATTAATTTATGGCGTTATGGTTGCTTTATTTAATTTCGTTCCTACGAGGTGCCAAAAAGTTTACCGCGAGGTGATATGTACCCCGAGGTGGTGTAAGACGTTATAATTTTCTCAAGATAATATAATAAAGATTATTAAAAAAATGAAAACGTTATCATAAATAATTATCTAAAAATGACGGGCCCTTATTATGAGAACTTATAGTAACTTAATAGTTAAAGGAATATAACGGATAAAAAAGGCTTATTGAAAATAAGCTACTTCCTTAAATATAACGAAAACGGCAGCAGCGATACGAATAGGTAGAACTAAACGTCTGGATTAAGAAATATTGAGGCTAGGATAAAGCCTTATTACTAGGATAGCTGAACTAATATAATAAAACTATATATTATTTATTACAAATGTACACATTATTCTAAGTATATGAAATAGAAAAACATCAAAAAACGATTTATACGAATATATAATAAAGAATCAGACATTTATAACTAAACCAGAAAAGATCTTAAGGATTAACGATAATATAAATACCTAAAGATATACACCTTTTAAGACACCATCGACGTTATTACGACAGAAATAAGTTAACGAGAAAGAAAAGCCACTTTAACGAAGACCTTATATACTACTTAGGATAATATAATCATAAAACGAAAAAGAAATAGGTTTATTAAATGAATATAAAAGCGTCTCTAAAAATAATTAATAATTTAAACTTTCGATTAACCTTTCTAAATAACCTAAATAGGACATAGAAAATTAAGGATAAATTCTAGAAAAGAAACGTGAAAATAAGATAATACTGAATTGGGATGAGGCTTATCGAAGCTGATGTATGCAGGACATCTTGATTGGTTGCTTAGGAGAAGGAATTGTCGGGCGTGCCTTGGTTCTCTAGAAGACTACATACAAAATTTGCCAGGTCAGAACTTTATAGACCGTCGCCGACCCACTGGATGTCGCTCCATTGAAGCCTACCGGCGAAGCAAATAGAAGCAGCTAGAAATAGAGCTGCAGCAAAGCTGCAGAGCTGCACCTATACTGCACCCTACACCACTTCAATACAACGGCTAGTTCTAAGCATAACAAAAGGAACAGAAAGATCTTGAACTAGAATATATTAACAAAAAAAGGTTTTTTAAACGTAAGTCCTTTTATTTCAAATTACTCTACACCAGCAGGAAAGATAATTAACACAATTATAGAACCTTAACTAATAAAATAAAAAACGTGTTAAGATAATAAAAAACGATTTAAAAGGCGAACGTTACCTATAGGAAAGCTGTAAGATAGGAAAACCCGAAAAAGCTAATAAAAGCTTCTTAAAAAGGCTTTAAACGCGACAATAAAACTCGAAAATAAGCTTAAGACTTTATAAATACGAATTAAGACATATTAGTTTATCGCATTTATAGACTACGCAATAATAAAAAATAATTATATTATACCAGATATTATTAACGTCTTATACCACCATTCCAAATACACTACTATTTCAGACGGTTTTTTATCACTTCGCAACAACAATTCAAATAACTTAACTACAACACATCCGATGTATTCAAATTAACCGTATTCCCTTTCACTAATTGTATTTATAGCTCCAAAATAAATATACGCATTATATTAAGGCTTGTCGCCGACGTTCTATTGCTATTCCTTTCTTGCAAGCTCTTTGCGACCGACCGCCTTTAATACTTATTAACAGCATTCTTTTATTACCATCTTCTTACCAGTCATTAAAATTTGTTTATCCTCTATAATAAGTATATCTTTTTTATAAAAAAGTTTGTTTTAATCTTCTAATCGCGGAGGATTAAATTATAACGAAATCAACCTCGACGCGCCCTCCGACAAAGCTTACGATATAAGCCCTATAACGAGCCTTACAACGCGCCACGCGCCCTACGACCAGCCCTTTAACACGTTTTGTGATATGCCTTATACCTTGTTTCCCGTTATACATCTTCCACAAATTAAAGCCGAACGAAACGCTGTCGCGGATATAGGTAAATAGTTCTATAAAGAACAGTGTTACTGTTGGTCGGCTTTAATTCTGGTAAAATTAAAAGAATATTAACGTAAACGGGTCAAGGGTAGTCGGTCGTAAATAGCTTGCAAAGAAGGAAGAGCAATATGTCAGCTAGCTAGGGGGTGCTTAGCGCACCCCATATACGGAAAGGCTCCCTCTGATCGGATGATATATGTTCCGTTGTTAGATTACTTCAAGAGCAGTACGCGGTGCGACAGCACACGCAACTAGCCGAATCGAACAACACAACTGATGTCCCCTATATCTGACACATTATAACCTCCGCGATAAGCCTTGATATAACGCGTACATTTGTTTTGAAACTGTAAATACGGTTAGCGAAAGAGAATAAGATTAATTTGAAGAAATTAAATACATTATAGTTAAGTTATTTAAATTGTTATTGCAAAATGGTAAAAAAACCGTCTGGAATGGTGGTGTGAGACGTTAACTAACTTCGATTATTATAAAAGGAAAAGATGAAACCTTACATCGCTAAGAACGTAAAAATTCAGATATTTGCCTATAATAATAGAAAGGTCACCCGTAATATTAATTACCTCAAGATTTTCGTTAAAGGACGAAA
This sequence comes from Monosporascus ibericus, assembly GCA_004154915.1. Taxonomy (NCBI): domain Eukaryota; kingdom Fungi; phylum Ascomycota; class Sordariomycetes; order Xylariales; genus Monosporascus; species Monosporascus ibericus. The sequence goes on along the minus strand of QJNU01000137.1, from coordinate 70,716 downwards.
TTAAATAATAAACTTCGATATCGTCCCGATAAAGAATTACAATATAATCCTCGGAAAATCATAGTTATATCAGTATAACCCCTTAATCGATTAGATAATTAACTAGGTAAAATTTGCTTTATACTCTTTCGATAAAAAGAAAAATATAAAAAGATTTAATATTCTATCGAAAATAGCGGCGAATGCAGGTATAAGGATACGACAGATACCTTGTCACCTATAGGAACAAAACATAAAAATGAATAAGGGTACCATGAAAGAATACGACGCATTATCGTTACTATTAAAATAAAATTACGAAATGTAAACGACCATTTAAAGTACCAGCTCTTAAAGCCAGAAATAATGACCAAAATACTTTTATAATATCATAAATACGGACGACTGTTGCGAAAAAACCTTAAGACGAAATTATTAAAATATAATAAATAAGATTACGAAATAATCCTTAATGAAAATAATATCGACCAGACTTTACTAAGTTTATATTCTTAATAAGATAAAATTATAAGTATTATGTAAATACCTTATAAATCAGCTTAAAAAAGGTTATATACAACGTTCTATTTTATTAACCGGATATTTTATGTTTTTATATTAAAGAAAATCAAAAAGATACGTTTAATTATTAATTATAAATAACTAACGTCTCCGACCACTAAACGGACCAAACCAGTAAGCGGACCGTTTTTTAACACCTCGCGATAACAAATTCAAATTAAGTAATTATAACGCATTAAATCAGTTCTAACTAATCGGATTCTTTTTCGCTAGACGTATTTATAGCTTCTTTATAAGTACGCGCATTATGTCCGGGCTTGCCGTAAACGCCATACTTCCGTTCTTTCGTTTTAGCTCTTTTACGACGACTACATTTAGCTATTATTGGCTGTATTTTTTTATTACCCCCTTCCTTTTCGGCTAAAAAAGCTTGTTCTTTCCGTATAATAAATATCCCTTCTTTTTAAAAACGTTTATTTTTGGTTTTCCGACATTTATTTAAAATGTAGTTCGTTTTACGTAATTAGGCGGTTTTTTTCCGAAAAAAAGCAACTTCGTATAAAAGTAATAAGTTATTTTTCGTTAAAAGATTTATCGATTTAATTATTTTTATTAGTAAGCTACCTTGGTAATTTTTAATCTTTTTTTGTAAGTAACGTTTTTGTTTTATTATTTTCTGGATATTTTTAAAGGTTTCCGCGGAAAGGGAAAAAATAAAATTAGTAAAGATAAAGGGGAAGACGGTTGGTATAGGCATAACTAAAGGAATTTCCAAATCGGATAAAACGTTATTAAAATCGAATAAAACAAGTTTAACTTTTTAAAAGCCGGATTTGATATTATCGGACGTTATAATAGCTTTAAACGCGTTGTAAAAGCCGAGGAGGAAATTTTCTTTTGTAATGTAAATATGGTAACGTTGTATCAAACTTTCGATATATAGCGAATAAGCGCGTTTTAAAACAGAAATATAAAATATGTCGAAAGGTTAAAGCCGATAAGAGAAATACGCGGGTATATAAAAAGTAATAATACCGTTATTCGCGTAATATTTTTCGAATTCGATCAAATAATAACTTTCCTAATTATCGAAAATAAAAAAACGTTTAATTTTTTTTGTACGCGTTCGTATATATTTATTAAAGTATTAAATTTATTTTAAACTTAATTCGTTTATTATTTAATTATTATGGCTTATACCGAATTTTTAATCCGATAATAATTAATATTTTCGATATTAAAAATTAAGGTAATCTTTTTCCGCCATAATAATAAATGGCGGTAAATCTTAATTTTACGAATTAATAGCTTATATTATTATAACTTATTTCCGATTTTTTATTACGTTTATTTAAGTTTTTTACGTTTTTTAGTACTTATAATTATTATATCCAATATTATAAAAAGCTTTATTAAAAAATACGTTTTGTTAAAATTATAAATATCTTTTTTTATAATGCTATATTTTACGATTATAACCCAAATAAGCTCGAACTATTTATGGAATACCTTTAAACGTTTATATAATACCTCTTAATAATCAATCTTCCGATTTAAATACGTTTGGACCTCTTTTTGCCGTCGTATAAATTTTCGCGCTTAGTTAACCTTAACGCGTATTTCGATACGTTGGGTAAGTAGCAAATTCGCCATATTTTTAATATGTTAAAGCCGGATAGGAAACGTTTACGTATTAAGGTTAAGAATTCGGTCGATAATCGATTTCTTTTCGATTGGCGTTAAATTTTACGAAAGATAGATAATATCCGTTCGAACGTATTTATCGTAATATCGGGTCTTTAAGGTCGTTTTAGTAACTTTATATATAAAATTAAGTATCGCATAATTAAGTTTCGGGTTTCGTTTTTTAACTTGAAAGGCTAAGTTTATTTTCGCTTTTTTAATAAGTCGTTCCATATTGTTAGTGTTGAGAAATATGCAATTAAAGTTGGGTAATTGGAATGTTTCCAAAATTGGTCCGCTTACTGGTTTGGTCCGTTCAGTGGTCGGAGACGTTAAGTAATATTACAGTTAAAGATAAACCGTTATTACCTTTAATTAATAAAATAAAGACCGCTTATATAAAGCAAACTAGTTTATAAGTTTAAAATTTAAAAAGGATATAATTAAATCTATATCAAACTAGAATACGAATTAAAAATAACCTTTAAAATGAAATATAAACTATTTAAATACTTTGTTATGCCTTTCGGATTTACGAACGTATTAATAACTTTTCAGCTAATAATTAATTAGGTACTTAGGGAATACATATATATTTTCGTTATTTATTACCTCGATAATATTATGATTTACTTAAGAAATAAAGAAAAACATATAAGATACGTTTATATAGTTCTTTAAGCCCTATAGGACGTCAACCTCATGGTTAACACAGAGAAAAGTCAGTTTTACACATAAAAAGTAGAATATCTAGGATATATCATTACCCTAATGTGACGGCTAAGGGGTTTAACCAACTATTAAACCTAGTCATACGGTTTATGTTGGCAATAGTATCGTGGAAAACTGAGCAATGATACGTTTAATAGTTGCGTTTGGTAATAGCAGATTGTTAAAGGTAATCTGGGTAACTAAGTTATATTATAAGCTAATGATTTATCTAAGTTATGATAATAACGAACGTATATATTTTCATCTTAGCTTAAGGTGCTTAAACGGCTTAAACTATTTTGTTAATTAAATCCCTTTAAATCCTTTTAAGCCTTCTCGTAATTAGGCTGGCTTAAAAGCTTTAGGTTAATAGAGATAATTAAGCCTTTTAAGCTAGTTACGTAATATCTGGACTTAAGTCGGGGTTAAAGTTCTGGAGGTCCGACTATATGTGTTACAGCCAAGACCGTTAAGTTATAACACGATTTTTCCCTTCCAGAATTTTTACCCTTAAAAGTTAATTTGTTTATTTATTAATTTTAATAAGCAACTTTTCCTTTTTCATACTTATGATATCGGTTCGAATTAAAAAACGTCGTTTTCGTTAACGTATTAACGCTTTAATTCTTTTAAAACGTATCGATCGTCTTAATTTTACCATATCGTCGAAAATTTCTTATTTTCGTTATAAACTTGAAAACAAGGCTTATAAGGCGCATTACAGTTGCCGGAAATATGCGCGTTATACTAAATACGGGGGTTCTTGTAATTTATTTGGTCCTTCAAAACTGGAAGATAACAAACTTATCGCAGAAAAGGATCGATTAAAGTTGGCGGAACGTATAGCTAAAAAAAGGTTGCTTAAGCTATAGCAATATTTATTTAAGTTATTTGGTTATTTAGTTCGTTTGCGCAAATAAAGAAAGCCTTTTTGCTTCCGCGGCGTCGAAATGCTCCGTCGTAAGGTTTAAAGTGCGGAGGTTATGAAAAAGTTTAAACGACTAGAAAAGGAGCAGGAATAATTAAAGGCGGCAGTTATTACGGCCAGGTCAGGCCAGGTCGTAGATCCGGTCGACTGGTCTAAACCTATTAATTGGTCGGCTGCTAACTGGGGCGCGACCGTCGTTGCTGGTAAAAGCTCCTTAACAGGCGCTGGGCGTTCATAAGGTTCTTGGCAGGTTCCCAGGTGTTTTCGGAATTTGGATAATTTTTCTATTTAATCAAGTACTGGGTAGGTCCATTCCTTTTACGCGTATTTAAAATCCTCTTTACCTTATATGTTAGTATATCTTCTTTTACTTCTTTTTCGTATCCTATATTAACATTAATAATATTTACTGCTAACTTAATTAAAGAAACGTAAAAAACTGGATAAAATTTAACTTTAGGTAAAAATTTTAATTAATAATTATTTTCTGAAATTTTCTTAGTAATCTTATATAATCCGACATGTTTAAAATGAAGTTTTTTATTTAATCGTTTAGTTCGGATGTTTTTGGTAACTAAATAAACCATCTCCTCCTTTTAAAAGGTTAATCCCGTTAACCTTTTTTGATTATAATGCTTCTTTCTTTAATTACGTGTTACGAAATAGGAAGGACTCTCAAGCTGGAAGTGAGACCCTAGGAGGGCAACCCCAACGGGTAAACCTCGGCCCCACTAAATGGTCTCTGTCGCGTTGACAGAGACCATCCAGAGACTTCTAGGAGACCACATAGAGAGGCTCCAGAGACCTTAAGGAGACGAGAAGGATATATACGAGCTAAGTTTTTATGTAGATAGTACCGACTAGTTTTTCGCTCCTTAGCTATTAATCTAAGCTTTTCACTGGAAGTAACCGCACCGTTTTTTAATAAGAAAAAAGTTTTTAAATCTTTTTAACGAACAAACCCTTAATGAATTATTTCTTGCCTTATTGTTACTTGCAAATCAAGACCTTATTTCGGATATTGCTTATACCTCCAGGTAAATGTATAACAGGTTCGTTACATTTTGATAGCTTCTTAATTAATATCCGACGGATGATTTTAAGCTTAATTAGGTATAAGCTTTTTTAAACTTAATAAAGACGATATTATAAAACGACGTTTAGAAGATAAATAGTATACCCGATCCTTATTATAAGCTAATAAGGGATTAATAACTAAATTAAATAATTTATTTTTTATCGAAAAAGTTCTTTAATTAATTAATAATATTATGCCTTTTATAATTAAAGATAAGAAAGATCCTTTTTTTTAAACCTAGCAACCAACCCCGGCTTTAAAGGATATCATTAAGGTTTAAGAAGATTCGAAAAAGAAAAAAAAACCGGAGATCCAGAAACCTTAGGATTTAAAGGGAAAAGAAAAAGAGCTTTCCCTTAAGGAAAAAATAAAGATTCTTTTACATAAAATCCAAGCTTTGGAGAAGGATAAAGAAGAAAGATCCCAACCCCCTAGAAAAAGTATGGCTTAACCTACCCGAGAAATAAAGGAAAGAACCCCAGCCCCCTTATTATTTGGCCCTAATCGGTACCGCGAAGCTATTATCCCACCTTGCAGTTACCACGGAATGCCAGAAATCAAGAATTATAAGCCAATTACGTTAAAGCTTTATAACGGAATTATAAATATAAAAGGATTTTTCGTTTAAGCCAGAACTTACCTTAAATTTTACCAGAACTCCTTAATGGAGGATTATCAGAAAATGATGGCCATCTTTTAACTGCTTGCTGGACGAGTTTTCCTATAGTTCGATCCTATTATAAAGAATTACTTAAAAAATTACCCTAAGGAATCCTGAGATATTATTAATTACATCTTTAACGATTACCATTACTTCGAAAACCGAATACGGGCTATGTTTGGAAATCCAGATAAAAAATAACATGCGGTAAAACAGTTATACCTTCTCCACCAAACCAAATCGGCCGCCGAATATACGACAGAATTTAATCGCTTGGCCATAATCTTTAATCTACCAAAAAGCGCGTTATTTTATTTTTTTACGATAGCTTAAAACCTTAAGTCAAGGATAAAATGTACATAATACCCAAAATAAGATTTTTTAAGAAGTATACCGATAAAGCAATTATTATTAACCGCCGTACCTTTAACCGGTACCTCGAGAAAAAAGGAACCAATAAACGAAATAACGATAAAGGCTTTAGCAGCCAAACCAAAAAGGATAAGGGCAAGCCTTAAAAAAAGGTAAGTATTACTTCGAAAAAAACCTTAAAAAGATAAATCCAACATAAAAGATTTTAATTATGGCAAAAAGGGATATTTTAAAAGCGAATATCGCTTTTCCGCTAAAAGGAATTTTAAAAAGGGAAAGATTTTTTAACCTTAAAAAAAAGCTAAAACGGTTAAACAAGAAACCGATAATGAGGCAGAAAAGGAAAAGAAAGAAGTTAGTTCGATTTTCTTCCAGCCAGAATTCATTATTACCACCATTATTCAAATCCAAAACGATATCCCAAAATACGAAAATTGCCCTATTTGCTAGAACTTTAAAACTAAAGCCTGCAAGTATCACCCCAGATAAACGGCCTCCAAGATAGCCATAAAGCTAGGATGCTTTTGCCATCTTAACATATTTCGGTATAAAATGCATAACGAAAGTGGTTAATTTTAACCCAACGCCAGTAATTACGGACAGTTATTCCCGGAACTTTGCGAGTTCCCCGAATATACGGTATATACCAGATCCCGAAAAAATTAGCATAAGTCGTTGCACTTTACCGCTTGTTACGTCGACGACTGTCTCGTATACCTTAAAGCTAAAAAAGATGACAACTTTTGGCCTGGATAAAATAAAAAGATACCTACTAAACCAGATAACGAATGCAGATATACAAAAGTTTCCCGGTAGCTAAAATACCCTAAGTTTTGTTACTTATATCCCGAATCAGAACAAAGTCAAAAAGCTATATCGTCAAGATCCTTATGTTATTCCCCGATATTTTGCATTTAATACGAACTCCTACATATGGGAATACCTCTTTCGAAGGTTCACATTTTTAATTACATAACTCAAAAAATGCAAAATCAAAAATTAAGCCTCAGGAAAATAGTTACCTCCGAATATAGATATAGCAAAAAAACATGGTTTAAATACAAAAACGATTAATATACCAAATACGCTATTCGAAAGGTACGCGAATATAGACTTTTTTAGGCTGGATATTATTATAAATCAAAAAACGCCAAAGGCTTTCGAAAGTAAGGCATTAAGAAGCCCTAACTTACAAAACCTTATACGAAGCAATAAAAGGATTACGTAGCCAAATCGAAATTCCACTTTAATACAAAAACAGCACATTTAAAGCTATAATTAACTTAAAAGCCGAAGGCAACTTTATCTTTTCCGCGGCAGCAGAAAAATATCAGGTTCCTTAAAAGTACAAACTGAAGTTTTATAAATTACAAACAATAAACGGAAGCCTATCCAAGTATGAAAACGGACGAATTTTACGAAAAACTGAAAAACTCCCCGTTTAGATCTAAGGACATCAAGAATAAGTCTTATTAAATATTGCCGATATTTCTAGACACGATATTATCCTGGGAATACCACGGCTTAGAACCAGCAATCCACATATTAACTGGAAATACCAGATATTTTCCGGGGAAAGCAAAAGAAAGCTACCTAAAAAGGACGAATAAGAAGTTTATTACGTTATCAAAAAAGTGCAAGTACCAGATTAAGTCGAAATAATACCACCCGAATATCGAAGATTTAAAAACCTGTTTAAGGACAAAAAGGATTATAAGTTACCATTATATGGTTAATAGGATTATTGGATACTTATTAAGGAGGGATATTATTTTAAACTTTACAAAATTTACTACATAAACCTTAAAAACTTAAAAGCCTTATAAAAAACCATTTAATTCGATTTAAAAAAAGGATATATTTAACCTTCCGACTTTCCTATTAAATACCCCGTCCTTATGGTACCAAAGATTAAAGACGGAAAGTAAAAGATCGACGAAAATAAAGATCTGGTTTTCAAAAAAATCATGGACTACAGACAGCTTAACGACATCACAATCAAGAATGGATATTTTTTAACCCTTATAAACATACTAAAAAAAACGCTAGTAAAGTTAAGTAATTTACTATACTTAATCTTCGAAACGGTTACCACCGTATCAAAATGGCCAAAGGAGAAGAATGAAAAACGGCATTCAGAACGATATACGGACTTTACGAATACCGAGTAATACCTATAGGACTTACCAATACTCCCGCCAGTTTCCAACGCCCAGTAATAATCACTTTACGGAAATATTTAGACAAGTTCATATTTGTTTACCTTAACGACATTCTCATTTATTCCGAAACTTTAAAAAAGTATAAACAACATATAACTTAAATACTTAAGACCCTAAATAAGGCGAATATCCGAATCAACCCAGCTAAGAACGTATGGCACACATAAATGCTATACTTTCTGGCATATATACTTACCCCCGGCCAAATTCAGATTTAACGCTTTAAGATAAAAGCAGTTAAAAATTGGCCCAGCCCTGATAAGGCGACCGCTACCGACATCCGGCAGATCTTAAAATTTACGGGATACATACAAGGCTTAATTAAGGGATACGGAAATATAGTCAGACCATTAACGAAACTTACCATCAAAAAATACGTTAATAAGGAATTTAAACTCCTAGAAAAGGCAAAAAAGGTATTCCAGATCTTAAAGAACGCAATTACTAATGGACCCATAATAAGATTACCTAACGCAAACAAAAAAAAAACGCCTAAAGACGAACGCCTTAAACTATGCATTAAATGCCGTCCTAAAACAACTAAAGGATAACGATAAATAATACCTAATGGCTTATTACTCAAAAACGCTTAAAAATACAAAACTTAAATACCTAATCTATAACAAGGAACTGTTAGCAATTATCAACGTTTTTAAGAAATAAGAACCTTTCCTTAACGGAACTAAAAAACCCTTTAATATTTACTTTGATTACAAAAGTCTTACGCGATTTAAGAAAGCTTAAAAACTTAATAAACGACATAAAACTTGGATAATTTTCTTATTAAGGTTTAACTTTAAAATATATCACATCAAAGGAAAAAAGAACATCCAGGCGGATATTCTCAGTCGCAAAGGCGACTATAATCCCAAGGTTCCCAAACGAAATATGTAAATGCTATAGTATAATAAAAATGGTATTATATAGTTATATAAGATCTTAAAAACACTAACCCCCGAACTTTTAATATAATTTCGAAGTTCTTATAACATAAATAAAAAAAAAGAAGTTCAACAGTTTAAAGGATAGCCAAAAAGCTAGCTGCTATACCATACCAAAATTTATATTCCCAAAAACCAATAGGAATAATTCGGAAAAGAATTCTACGAAGACTTATTACATGGACATCAAGGAATCTTTAAAACCAGCCGACAACTACAGGAAAAGTATAACTTCTCAAAACTGCACCGAATAATCAAAAAGGTTGTTAAGAATTATAATATCTATAATAAGGCCAAAACAGCACGCTATAAGCCTTATAAGCTGTTACAACCTACCGACATTCCTAAAAAGGCATGGAACACCATATCTTGGGATTTTATTACCAGCTTTCCTCCATTTAAAAACCCAACTATTAAAGTCGAGTACGACGGAGTCTGGGTAATCATTAATAAACTCACCAAATATAGGTACTTCCTACCTTTTAAAGGAACCGCGACGGCAGAACAACTCGCCTATATATTCATTCGATACTACCTCAACAAATACGGAATACTAAAAAAGATCATTTTTAATCGAAATAAGCCTTTTACGTCTAAGTTTAACACCAGCTTTTTCAAACAGATAAATGCTAAGCTTAAATTCTCAACAGCTTATTACTCTTAAATAAACGGTCAAACGGAACGATTAAACCAAACCCTAAAATAATAGCTTCGAAATTACGTTAACTACCAATAAAATAACTAAGTAAAACTGTTACCATTAGCACAAATAACTTATAATAAGTTTATTAATAAAGACATAAGCATATTCCCTTATATAGCTATATACGAACACAAAGCAGTAACCTAACGACTAAAACAATTAATGCATAAAATTTTTATAATTATTACCATAGTTCCTCGAGGAGAAATAATGGTAACTAAAATCAAGACGATATAATCCCGCTTACAAACCGAGTTACGTTTTCTTTAGTATAAAATGGCTTAATACTATAATAAAAAAATTAAGGGATTAATTTTAACGAAAGAAGATAAGGTTTATTTGCTATGTTAAAGGCAAAACGTAACGTCGAACATCTCACAAATTAAAACCAAAAGGCCCAATAACAAACTTAATTTTAAAAAACTTAATCCGTTTAAAATTAATAAGGTTATTTCCAAAACCAACTACCGACTATTACTATCCAAGATGATAGAGATATATCCTGCTTTTCATATTTCCTTATTTAAACCAATACCTGAAAACGCCCCGCTAAAAATAAATTTAAAAATCAAAAAAGACGACAATAAGTACGAAGTCGAACGAATACTGGATTTCAAAATAATCAAAAACAAAATCCAATACCTAATCAAATAAAAAGGATACTTATACGAAGAAAATACTTGGGAACTATTCAACAACTTAACGAATACGATAAACCTGGTTAAAACGTTCCACCGGCGGAATCCTAACCGACCATCTCCAACACGGCCAAGGTCGCAAGCGATAAAGGTCCCCCGCTTAAATCCAAACCCGTAACGTTCCAGTCGAAGGAACTAATATTCGAAACCAATTACGCCTATTCTTACCGCAAATGTTTTTTTTCCTTATCTAATTTTTCTTTTTCCTTTAATTCGTCAACAAAACGAAATTCTTACCAAATCATTTCCACCCCACAGCGTTAAAAGAAGTTCTGCTGTCGGCTTAGCCGAATCAGCCTCGCTATGGCCTCGGATTATAACCGTTAAAGGTTCAGTAACGTTTCTTTAATTACCTTTTTTTTCCTTATTAATCCGCGCTTTTTCCGATCGAATATTTTGCAACGATTCCAAGAAAACATTATTACCTTTACACGATATATTCCCTTCGTAACAATGTTAACACTTTTTCCTTCCCTCGATTATTTTACATTCTAACCCCAGATCTTCGCAGCATTCGTACGGCATAACGAAATAACTAAAATCAACAATAAAAAACGTAAGTTCTTTTTTATTATCGGTGGAAAACTTAAATCGTTTTCGTAAGGAACTTAACATGATAACGAATTAATTAAAGACCGTAAGAATTAAGAGCTAACCAAAAAAAGGAAAGGAACTAACCTATTTATCTTTGGGGATAAAGATCTCGTAAAGAGGGGAATAGTGTTACGAAACAGAAAGGACTCTCAAGCTAAAAGTAAGACCCTAGAAGGGTAACCCCAACGGGTAAACCTCGGCCCCACTAAATGGTCTCTGTCGCGTTGACAGAGACCATCCAGAGACTCCTAAAAGACCACACAGAGAGGTTCCAGAGACCTTAAGGAGACGAGAAGGATATATACGAGCCAAATTCCTATATAGATAGCACCGACAAGTTTTTCGCTCCTTAGCTATCAATCTAAGCTTTTAACTAAAGGCAACTGCACCGTTTTCTAATAAGAGAAGAGTCTTTAAATCTCTTTAACGAACAAACCCCTAGTAAATCATTCCTCGCCCTATTGTTACCTGCAAATCAAGACCCCATTTCGGATACTACTCATACCTCCAGGTGGATGTATGACAGGTTCGTTACATTACGTACGAATTTAAGTTCTATTTTCATTTCTGTATATAATTATTTAAGTTATTTTAATATAAAGATTATTTTAACGTTAATAGGGTCTTTACGTATATCTTTATAAACTTTAGGTATAAAACCAAAGTTAGCGTTTATTAAAGTTATCTTAGTACTTTCGTAATAACTGGTATTGTAGGCCAGCTATACGATAGGTAGCTTCTGGACTTAATTGTTCTATTCGTAATTAATATAATATCGGAAATAAATTTCCAATATTTAATTACTTCTTTTTATTTATCCGTTTATTTAAAGTCTAAATACGTTAGATAATTTATAATTTAGGCCTAATTACGGCATAAGTCCTTATTAAAATTTTGAAATAAATATCGTTCCTTTATTTAAAATAATTTCCGTTAATAATTCGTATACTTTTAAGATATATCTTAAAAAGATATAAGCTAATTATTTTGCATTTATATCCTTATTATATAGTAGGAAATAAGAAGACTGTGTAAATCGGTTAACGATTACAAAAATACTGTCGTAATATATGCCTATAGCTGGATCTTTTAAAAATGAAAGTTTAGTAATAAAGTTAAAAGTAATTAAATCCTATAATTATTTTGTAACTGGTAATAATTATAATTTTTCGTATGCTTTGTATCGTCGAGTTTTTGCCTTATTACAAATATAATATTATTGTCGTATTTTCTTTACTATTAATTTTATTTTAAGAAAGTAATAAATATATTATAATTATTTTAAAACTTTATAAATCCCTAGGTATTTATATAGCTAATATTCGTATATATCTTTTACTAGTATTTCCTGGTATTTTTCTGGAACTTATACGTTTTTCATTCTTAGGTTTTTAAGTAAATTATCGTTATATTTCTAGATTTTTTAGTATAAATTAAGGGGTATTGCTCTAATTATTACTATCTATCCTAGTTACAGGTATCCTTTTAGCGTAATGTCAAAAATCTGGTGGTTAACCTTAATTATCTTTTTCTCAAGGTTTGGTTTTTAACTAAATACGTTTACTTTGTCATTTTTTAATCCCTTTTAATAGATGATAACAAAGTCGTATTCTGCTAATTTTTCAGCATAACGTAATTATTTTTCTATAAGTTCTTTAATGGTAGTAAAGCGGGTAAGATTGTTATGGTCGGTATATACCTTAACTTGATGCAGGTTTCCTTTGAGGTAATGTCTGAATTTTCGGAAGGCCTTAATAATAGCTATAAATTCTTTATCGGAAATGGCGCAGTTTAACTTTATTCCTTTTAACTTGTAAAAGTAAAAAGCGATAAGGTGTAAGTAGCCTTGATTATCGCGGTATCCTGCTATTGCGCCCAAAGCGTAATCCGAAGCGTCGGTTTCAAGTTTAACTAGGCGGTTTAGGTTATACATAATTAATATTGCCTTGCTGGTAATCGTATCCTTAATTTTTTAAAAGACTATTTTTATTTTAGTTATTTAGAAGAACTTGTTTTCTTTTTTCGTCAGGTTGGATAATGGCGTAACTATCTTGCTAAAATTTCGAATGAACTTTCTGTAGTAGTTAGCGAATCCGAAAAAAGCTTGTACTTTTTTAACTATGGTGGGCGTTTCCTATTCCTGAACTATAGCGATTTTCTTAGGGTCTATTTTAATGCATCCTAAGGTAATAATATGTCCTAAAAATTCCATTTCTTGCGTATAAAACTGGCTTTTCTTATTATTAACTAGGAGATTGGCGTTTTATAGGGCTTGAAGAACTGTATAAACGTATCCTATATGTTCCTTTTTATTTCTTGAATAAATAAGAATGTTGTCGAGGTAACAAATAATAAAGATGTTCAAATATTTCTTAAATATATAATTAATTATTCGTTAAAAGGTTGCTAGTACGTTCGTAAATCCGAAAGGTATAACGAAGTACTTAAAAAGTCCGTATTTCGTCCTAAAAGCTATTTTCTATTCGTATCCTGGTTTAATGCGTATTTGATTATATCCTTTTTTGAGGTTTAGGCTTATAAATTAATTAGTTCCGTAAAACCGGTTTTTCATTTCGTTGATTAGGGGTAACGGTATTTTATTTTTAGTCGTAATATCGTTTAGCTACCTGTAATCGATCACCAGGCGTAGTTTTCCGTTTTTCCTTAATACGAAAAACATAGGGTATCCGGTTAATAAACTGGAACGTCGTATGTAACCTTTCCGAAACTTGTTTTTCAGGTATTTACGTAATGCCTATAGCTTTATTTCGTTAAGGTTGTAAATTTGATAAAATCTGGTCGATGTTCCTTTTTTAAGGATTATTTTGTAGTTTTATTCGTTATGTTCTGGTAATTTTATCTCGAATTCCTTTCGAAATAGTCGTTTATATCTATAGTATTATGGAGGTATATTAGTTATAATTTCTAATTTTGAGGGTTAATGTTATAAGTAATCGTTTATCTTTCGTAATTTCGTTCCAATGGTAACGATAATACATCGTATCTTTTTATGGTACCTTTACTTTCTTTTATGTTTTGTTCCTATGGGTGGTAAAGTTTTTATCGTATCCTTATGCCTACATTCGTCGCTATTTTCGATTAAATGTTAAAATCTTTTCGTATTCTGTTTCTTTTTATCGAATGGATATAAAGCAAACTTTACCTGGCCAGTTATCCAGTCGATTAAAAGGTTATATTAGTACAGCCATAATGTTCCGAGGATCATATCGTAATTCCCTATTAAAACGATATCGAAATCTGCTATTTGGTTTCGTCCGTTAACGGAAATCTCGAGATGATTAATTTTGCGGTTAATCTTTCCGTTATCGGAGGTAAATACCTAGCCTTTTGCGTTTTCAGTAATATAAGGTTCCATCTTTTCCTTTTATAATAATCGAAATCGGTTAACTATATCCGGCATAATATAGTTACCTTTTATTGCTCCGTAGTCCATAAATACGATAAACCAATATGTCCTAATTTTTACTTGCAGGGTAATAAGGTTATTTTTAGCTTTTATCGTTACGTTTAAAGCCCTTTTAGGAAGCTCCTGCTGGCTTTTCTGGGTTTTACCAGCTTGCGGCTTTCTTATAGGTGGCGTTCGTCTTTTACCTCGTTCTTTAACGCCTTAATACGCTTTTAATTTTGCGCGTTAAAAGCCTTCAGTTACTTCAGCTATTTTTCTTATTTACGTAAAATGGCTTCGAATGAAAGGACTTATATTTAAAAGTCTTTTTTATTGATATACTTTCATTAGGGGGCCTTTCGTCCTTCCTGTTATGCTTAAAACTGTGCATCGTATTACCTTATATTTTCGTTCCTTTTTTTTTATTTCGTATTTAATTTCCTATTATTTTTCTAGGTCGTTTATAAAGGTTAAACGGAAATTTAAGTTCTTAATTACTTTTAATAATATTTTCATAATTATTTAATAAATCCATTTTTCTTTTGTTTTATAATCGTACTATCCGTAATAACATATAAGGTTTTCGTTAAGGCAGCTCTTTTCTTTAAGTTAACTTATCGTTACCGTGATAATGTTAACGGTATTTTCCGAGGTAAATGCCCTTAAGTATCTGTACCATTGTTAATCCCTGGGGTCTTTTCCGGTTTGATTATGGAAATCGAATCCCTGGTTATACATTCGTATAAGTCGTTTCTTAATGTACTATTTTCCTTCCATATGTCTAAGGCAATAGGTACGCTTGCATTAGATGGTATAAAGTTTCCCGTATCGGTTTAGTTGTTCTGGAAGTAGGTTCCTATCCTAACCTTGGTACTCCTTAATGCATGCGTTTAGTTCCAATTATTCGTACCGCTATCGCCGTTTCTTTTAGGAACGGGAAAATAGCTTATTTTCCGACAATTCCTTCCATCCGTTATATTCCTTTAGCCATTAAGCTACTGTAAGTCTTGTAATAAGGGTTCGCTATTCCTGAATGGCTGCTTGGGATAGCCCTTTCGCTTCCTGCAGTCCCTGTTGTACTTCCTGGGGGGGGTCGTGGTCGTCCCTGATCCTGATCATATTGATTAACCTGTTGTCGTTTCCTTAGTTAATTCGAGGGGGTCCTTAGGGAACTGGTATCCAGGTATTCTATCGTGGCTTTTTGGGTGCCTTATATTAATATGCCTTGTATCCCATCTTGCTATAGTTAAAGTATTTAATGGTACGCGGGTCGCGCTATTGCATTATGCCTAGTTCCATGGGTCCTGGTGCCGCTTTATGGGATGTGTTGGTTCCTTATGGCGTACTGGTATTAGGGGGGTGTCTTAGTTTGTTATTTTAACGGTCCTTAAAGTGTTAAATCCTTTAAGCGTATTGCTGGTCGTCGATTTTAACTGCCATAGCGATATAATCTACCAACTTTTCGGGGCGTTCGTTTTTAAATAGTTCTTTTTGCATTTCTTTTTTTAGGCCGTCGAAAAATATGGCCATTAGTACCTTTTATCCTTAATTAATTTTCGAGGTTAACTGAATAAAGGAATTGCAATATTTAAAGGTTAATCCTTTTTACCTTAAATCCTTAACCTTTTTTTTAACCTTAATCTTTTCGTTTATTATTCCGAATACCTTTTTTAAATTTTTTAAAATATTTTCGTAATCGTTATAAATGTTCGTAATTTTTGCGGATCTTTATTAAGGACATTTAATAGCTTATTTGCAAAGGGTAAACTTAAACTAGGTAACCGCATTCCCGGTTAACTATCTTATAACGAACTAAATTCGAAAAATAAGTATTACAAATTTAATAAGGAAGTACTTAAAATAAATACGGCATTTTGTAAGGAACTGTTAAAGCTTGGTGGTAATTCCGCCGAAAGGGGTAAGCTTAGTAAGCTTTAAAACTTTTCCGGTTTTCTTGCCGTAAGTCGTTTAAGTAGGTTATGCTGGTTAGGTTGATTGGTCCGGTTAATCGAGCTGCTTCATGCTTGCTTATTTTGTTAATTCGACTTTCTAGGCTTTTAGCTACTCGCGAATCTCCTCGAATATATTGGTAAGCTTAATCTTGTTATTAGTAAGCTGCGTAACCACGTTAGTTAGCCAGTTAAATCGTCGTAAGGCTTTTTTTTAGAAAAAACTAAGTCGAATCTTTTTATTATCGGAATTTATAAGGTTATTCTCGGGTACCTAAAAGGTTTTTTCAAAGGCAGGCTGCTTACCAAACGACATAATGTTAATGGTATTACTTGAAATCTAACAACATTGCTAAATAAAAGCTTATAACGTATAACGGTTAAAAGGTTTAACCAATTATTAAACCTAGTCGTACGGTTTATGTTAGCAATAATATCGTAGGAAATTAAGTAATAATACGTTTCATAGTTACGTTTAATAATAATAAATTATCAAATATAATCTGAGTAACCAAGTTATATTACAAGCTAGTAATCTATTCAAGTTATGGTGGTAACGAACGTATATATCCTTATCTTGGCTTCAGAGCTTTAGGCTAATAGGGGTAGTTGAGCCTTTTGAGCTGGTCACGTGATGTCTGGACTTAGGTCGGGGTTGAAGTTCTAGAGGTCCGACTCTGTGTGTTGCAGCCAAGACCGCTAGGTCGTAACACCTAAGATATATCAAAATGGACCTTAAGAAAATCGCTGCAGTATAAAAATGGAAAATATTTACTATGGGTAAAAAAGTACAAACATTCTTCGGATTTGTTAATTACTATAGGAAGTTTATTCGATACTTGAGTAAAATAGTTATACTATTATTAAACCTAATAAAAAAAAGGAAATAAGTTCCTTTAGATAATAAAGACGAAAAAAGCTTTTTAGGAAATTAAAAACGTAATTACCAGCGAGCTAGTACTAATTATGTACGATTTAAGCCGTTTAATTAAACTTAAAACTAACGTTTCGAATTACTCTTTAGGCATAATAGCCGGATATTACGAAGATTAAAGTAACTTATATCTTATCGTCTTTTATTTTTATAAATTAAAAAGAACAAAGTTGAATAACGGCATTCCTAATAAAAGGTTGATAGCTATCGTTAAAACCTTTTTTAAGAATTTAAATATTATCTTAGGGGAAATCTTTACTAAATTGAGAGATATACAGATTATAAAAACTTTATTCGTTTAACTATTACAAAGAATTAACAAGATAATAATTACGTTACGCTAAAAACCTAGCAAAGTACGACTTTATTATCATTTATTAAAAAAGATCAGAAAATGACAAAGTAAACGTACTTAATCAAAAACTAGACCTAAAAGAAAAAGTAATTAAAGTTAGCTACTAAATCTTTAATACCACGCTAAAAAGATATTTACATTTATGATAGATAATAACTATCAGAATAACACCCTTTAATTTATACCTGAAAATCCAAGAATATAATAACAACTTACTTAGGATCTATAAACGGGAAAAACACAAATTCTAAATATATATTAGGAAGTATTAATACGAGATATATATGAACATCAGTTATATAAATATCTAGAGGTTTATAAAACTTTAAGAGGATTATAACGCATCTATCACTTCCTTAAAATAAATTAAAAATAAAGAAATACGATAATAATACTATATATATAATAATGTAAAACCTTAACGACCTAGACTATATGAAAAGCTACAGCTATTATCAGTTATAAAGCGATTATAAAATTTAGTTACTTTCGATTTTATTATTAAACTTTTATTGTTCAAAAACCCAGCTACGGGCATATATTACGATAGCATTTTCGTAATTGTTAACTGATTTACTAAATCTTTTTATTCTTTACTATATAACGAAAATATAAAGACAGAATAACTAGCTTACATGTTTTTAAGATATATCTTAAAAGTATACGAATTATTAATAAAACTAATCTTAAATAAAGGAATAATATTTATTTCGAAATTTTAGAAAAGATTTATAATATAATTAAGCTTAAATTATATACTATCCAACATATTTCAATCCTAAATAAACGGATAAATGAAAAGAATTCACAAAATACTAGAAACTTATTTACGATGTTATACTAATTACGAATATAACGATTAGGTTTAGAAATTACCTATTACATAATTAACTTACAATATTAATTATTATAAAGATATTAAGATAACTTTAATAAACGCCAACTTCGATTTTATATTAAAAATTTAAAAGGATATATATAAAAAGGGACTAGGTAATGCTAAAGTAATTCTTATATCAAAATAACTTAAATAGCTATACGCAAAAATAAAAACAAAACTTAAATTCGGACGTAAACTAATAAAAGTATATTATAACGAGAAAAGATTAAAAGGATTAACCTTTTAAGAAAAAGAAATAGTTTACCTAGTTACTAAAAATATTTCAATTAAGTAATTAAAAAAACTTCTTAATTTTAAATATATCGATCTATATAAGATTACCATGAAAATCTTAGAAAATAATTACTAATTAGAACAATTACTTAAAATTAAACACTATCTAATTTTTTGCATTTCGTTACTCAAGTTAACAGCGGACACCATTAAAGTTAATACAAGGTATAACAAAAAAGTAAAAGAGAATATATTAACATTCGAAATAGAGAAGACACTAGAAATACGAAAAAAAATCCGAACTTACCGAATATCTAGTTAAGTAAAAAAATTACCCAGATTCCGAAAACACCTAGGAACCTTCTAAAAACCTTATAAACGCCTAGCGGCTTTTAAAGAACTTTTATTAATAACACTAGAAAGGTTTAAAATAGCTTTTCAATCCGGATTTACTAAAAGAGATTAATTAATAGTTTTCAAACTCAACTAGTTAATCACCCCCACAGCCTAAACGGCCTATGTAATGGCCTTTACCTTAATCTTTTTTATCCCTTTAACTTATTTAACGATTAAAAACTGCAATTAATTATTTTAAGGCCCTTAAAATAAAAAAAGGTCCTTTTAATAACGCAAACGTTAAAGATAAGTTATGGCTTCGTTTATTTCCTACTGCGATTAAAGAAACCGCTTTTTAGTAAGAATGTCCTTACGTTTTAATCGTTCTCTTTCCTTAGTAATATTACGTAAGGAATTAATTGGAATATCCGAACTATCATAACTTCGTTTTTTAAAAACGTAGTTCTTATACCTAACGGTACCCTTCGCTATAATATATTTTTCTTTATATCTAACATATATAAAATAAAGCATAACTTCGAAATCTGAATTTAGGATAATAAAAACTAGGTTTTGGCGCTTTTTATTTTAATTTAAGCGCTTACGAATTTCTTTTTAATAATTCCGTTAGTTATGATAAAGGTTAAGGAAAAAGAAGAAAAAAAACTCATATTTGCCTGGGAATTAAAGATCTTTAGTATAAAAGTCCTAGAGAGGAAAAAACGTATTACGAACCAGCACCTTCTAACTTTAAAAGGATGGTCGGAATAAGACTTAAAACAAACATCGACCGGGGTTACGTAATGTAGATCCGAATGAATCTTCGGATCCCAAAGGATCCATGTACCTAAATAATATAAATTCGAAGGAATCCTCGGATCCATAAGGATTTAATTTATTTATACGATATAAATCCGAAGTGATCTCCGGATTTAAAAAGATCTTAATTTATTATATATACTTTCGTTACCTTTTATAGCTTAAATAAATCATTAGCTTAGAATATAACATGATTACTTAAATTATCTTTAATAATTTATTATTATCAAACGTAACTATCATATACCTTATTACTTAGTTTCCCCCGACATTACTGCTAACATAAACCGTACGGCCAGGTTTAATAGTTGGTTAAACCGATAAGCCGTCATGTGACGGCTAAGGGGTTTAACCAACTATTAAACCTAGTCGTACGGTTTATGTTGGCAGTAGTGTCGTGGGAAACTGAGCAATGGTACGTTTAATAGTTACGTCTGGTAATAGCAGATTGTTAAAGGTAATCTGGGTAACCAAGTTGTATTGTAAGCTGGTGATTTATTTAAGCTATGGTAACGAGTGTATATATCTTTATCTTGGCTTAAGGTGCTTAAGCGATTCGAACCCTTGAGTTTGTTTGGCCCCTTAAGCCCGTATGGCAGCTTAAGGAATTTAAAGGGTTTGGCCTTTTGAGTTTTTTGAGTTAGTTATGTGACCTTTTGCCTTAGGTCGGGGTTAACTTCCTTGGGAGGTCCGACCGTTTGTGTTGTAGCTAAGACCGTTAGGTTATAATACGATTTTTCCTTTTTAGAATTTTTGCCTTTAAAAATTAATTTATTTATCCGTTAATTTTGGTAAGTAAATTCTTTTTTTCATATTTATAATATCGGGTCGAATTAAAAAACGTCGCTTTCGTTAACGTATTAACGCTTTGGTTTTTTAAAAATGTATTGGTCGTTTTAGTTTTATTATGCCTTTTTGTTTTCGTTATGAAAAGGAAAGTACGGATTATAAGGTCGTTCGTGGTTCCGTAAAGTGTATACGATACGTTCGTTATGGCGGTCCGTATGATATTTTTGGGCCTTTAAAATTGCAACACCAAAAACTTTTTAATAAAAAGAATCGTTTAGAATATAAGGAAGAATAAGCTCGGGAAACGTTATGGGTTGTTACGAATAAGTTTAATCGTTTGCAAAAATAAAAGCGACTTTTTTGTTAATAGGATATTAAGATGTTTCGTCGTAATATTAAAGATTCGGAAATTATGAAAAAATTCGAACGGTTAAAAAAGGAACGGGAATAATTAAAGGCGGCGGTTACCGCGGTTACGTTAAGTTAGGTCGCAAATCCGGTCGATTAGTTTGAACTTATTAATTAATTAACTGCTAATTAGGGTGCATCCGTTATTACTGGTAAAAGTTTTTTAATAAGCGTTAGGCGTTTATAAGGTTTTTAATAGGTTTCCAGATGTTTTCGGAATCTGGGTAGTTCTTTTATTTAATTAGGTATTCGGTAAGTCCGTTTTTTTTCGTATGTTTAGGATTTTTTTTGTTTCGTATGTTAATATGTTTTTTCCTGCTTTTTTTTCGTATCCTGTATTAATTTTAATGGTATTTGTTGTTAATTTAAGTAAGGAAACGTAAAAGATTACGTAAAGTTTAACCTTAAGTGGTAATTCTAGTTAATAATTATTTTTTGAAATTCTTCTAATGATTTCATATAAGCCGATATACTTAAAGTCGAATTTTTTGTTAAATCGTTTGGTTTAAATGTTTTTGGTAACTAGGTAAACCATCTTTTCTTTTTAAAAGGTTAGTTCTTTTAACCCTTTTTAGTTATGATATCTTTTTATCTGGTTACGTACGAATTTAAGTTTTATTTTTATTTTTGCGTATAATTATTTAAATTATTTTAGTATAAAGATTACTTTAACGTTAATAAATTCTTTGCGTATATTTTTGTAAATTTTTAGTATAAAACCAAAGTTAGCGTTCGATAAAGTTGTTTTGGTGCTTTTATGGTAGCTAGTATTGTAAGCCAGTTATGCGATAAGTAGCTTTTGGATTTAATCGTTTTGTTTATAATTGATATAGTATCGTAAATAAATCTTTAATATTTGATTAATTCTTTCTATTTATCCGTTTGTTTAAGATTTAAATACGTTGGATAATTTATGGTTTAAACCTAATTACGCCATATATTTTTGCCACAATTTTAAAGTAAATATTATTTCTTTATTTAAAATGATTTCCGTTAATAATCTGTATATTTTTAAGGTATGCCTTAAAAAGATATAAGCTAATTATTTCGTATTTATGTCCTTATTATATAATAGGAAATAAGAGAATTTAATAAATCGATTAACGATTATAAAGATGTTATTATAATGTATGCCCGTAACTAGGTTTTTTAAAAATGAAAGTTTGGTAATAAAGTTAAAAATGATTAAGTTTTATGGTCGTTTTGCGACTGGTAGTGGTTATAATTCTCCGTATAACTTGTATCGTCGAGCTTTTGCCTTATTACAGATATAGCATTGTTATCGTATTTTCTTTATTACTAATTTCATTTTAGGAAAGTAATAAATACGTTATAATCGCTTTAGGGTTTTGTAAATTTTTAGGTATCCGTATAGCTGATGCTCGTATATGTCTCGTACTAATATTTCCTGGTATTCTTTTGGAACTTGTGTTTTTTCCAGTTTCTGGTCCTTAAGTAAATTGTCGTTATATTTCTGGATTTTTTAGTATAAATCGAAGGGTGCTATTTTGATTATTGCTATCTGTCGTAATTGCAGGTATCCTTTTAGCGTGGTATTGAAAATCTGGTAATTAACCTTAATTACCTTCTTTTCGAGGTCTGGTCTTCGATTAAGTACGTCTGCTTTGCCATTTTCTAATCCCTTCTGGTAGATAATAACAAAGTCGTATTCTGCTAATTTTTCGGCGTAACATAATTATCGTCCTATAAATTTTCTGGTGGTAATAAAGCGTATAAGATTTTTATAGTCGGTATATACCTTAATCTGGTATAGGTTTTTCTTAAGGTAATATTTAAATTTTCGGAAAGCTTTAACGATAGCTATAAACTTTTTATCGGAAATGGCGTAATTTAACTTTGCTCCTTTTAACTTATAAAAATAAAAAGCGATAAAGTATAAATAACCTTAATTATTGCGATATTTTATTACCGCGTTTAAAACGTAATTTAAAACGTCGGTTTTAAGTTTAACTAGGCGGCTTAGGTTATACATAATTAATACTGGCTTGCTAATAACCGTATCTTTTATCTTTTAAAAGGCGGTTTTTATTTTCGTTGTTTAAAGAAATTTGTTTCCTTTTTTCGTTAAGTTAAATAATGGTATAATTATTTTACTAAAATTTCGAATAAACTTCTTATAATAATTAACGAATTCGAAAAAAGTTTATATTTCCTTAACGGTAATAGGTATCTCCCATTTTTATACCGTAACGATCTTCTTAAGGTTTATTTTAATGCATCCTGGGGTAATAATATATTTTAAAAATTCCATTTTTTATATATAAAACTAACGTTTCTTATTATTAATTAAAAGGTTAGCGTTTTATAAGGCTTAAAAAATTATATAAACGTATCCCATATGTTCCTCTTTATTTTTCGAATAAATAAGAATATCGTCGAGGTAAAAAATAACGAAAATATTTAAATACTTCTTAAATACGTGGTTAACTATCCGTTAAAAAGTTACTGGTACGTTCGTAAATCCGAAGGGCATAACGAAGTATTCGAAAAGTCCGTATTTCGTCCTAAAGGTTATTTTCCACTTATGTTCTGGTTTAATACGGATTTAATTATATCCTTTTTTAAAATTTAGGTTTATAAATTAATTAACTTTGTAAAAACGATGCTTTATTTCGTTAATTAAGGGTAACGGTATTCTGTCTTTAATCGTAATATCGTTTAATTATTTATAATTAATAACTAGGCGTAATTTCCCGTTTTTCCTAGGTACGAAAAATATAAGATATTTAACTAATAAACTAAAACGTTATATATAACCTTTCCGAAACTTGTTTTTAAGGTATTTATGTAATGCCTATAATTTTGTCTTGTTAAGGTTATAAATCGGGTAAAATCTGGTCGATATCCTTTTCTTAAGGATTATCTTATAATCTTATTCGCTATATTTTGGTAATTTCGTTTTAAGTTTCTTACGAAACAGTTATTTATATTTATGGTATTATAAAGGTACGTTAGCCATGGTTTCTAACTTCAAGGGCTAATGTTATAGGTAATCGTTTATTTTTCGCAATTCTATTTTGATGGTAACGATAATACGTCGTATTTTTTTATAATACCCTTACTTTTTTTTATGTTTTATTCCTGTAAGGGGTAAGGTTTTTATCGTATCCTTATGCCTGCATTTATTACTATTTCCGATCGAATGTTAAGATTTTTTTTTTATTTTGCTTTTTTTTATCGAGTAGATATAAAGTAAACTTTATTTGGTTAATCGTTTAATTAATTGAAGAGTTATACTAATACAGCCATAGTTTTCCGAGGATTATATCGTAATTCCCTATCGGAACGATATTAAAATCTGCTATCTGGTTTCGTTCGTTAACGAAAATCTTGAGGTAATTAATTTCGCGGCTAATTTTTCCGTTATCGTAGGTAAATATCTGACCTTCTGCGTTCTCGGCGATGTAGGGTTCCATCTTTTCCTTTTATGGTAATCGAAGTCGGTTAACCATATTTGGCGTGATATAATTACTTCCTGTTACTTCGTAATCCATAAATACGGTGAATTAATATGTTCTAATTTGTATTTATAAAATGATAAGGTCGTTTTTAGCTCCTATCGTCGCGTTTAAAGCCTTTTTAAAAAGCTCCTGTTAGCTTCTCCAGGTTTTACCATCTTGCGGCTTTCCTATAAATAACGTTCGTTTTTTAACTTGTTTTCTAACGCCTAAATACGCTTTTAGTTCTGCTGGTTAAAGGCTTATAATTGCTTTAACTATCCTTCCTATTGGCGTAAAATAGCTTCAAATAAAAGGATTTATATCTGAAAAAAAAATTTGGTAATATATTTTGGTTCGGAAGTTCCTTATTCCTTTTATCGTGCTTAAAATTAGGCATCGTATTACCTTATTTTTTCGTTTTTTTTCTTTATTTCGTATTTAATTTCTTACTACTTTTCCGGGTTATTCGTAAAGGTTAAGCAAAAGTTTAAGTTATTAATTACTTTTAAGGATATCTTTATAATTATCTAATAAATCCATTTTTTCTTCGTTTTATAATCGCATTATCCGTAATAGCATATAAGGTCTTCGTTAAGGCAGCTCTTTTTTTCGGGCCAACTTATTATTACCGTAATAATATTAATAATATCTTCCGAAGTGAACGCTTTTAGGTATTTATACTATCGTTAATCCTTAGGATTTTTTCCGGTTTAATTATGAAAATCGAATCCTTGGTTATATATTTACGTAAGTCGTATTTTAATATACCGTTTTCCTTCCATATATCTTAAGTAATAGGTACGTTTACATTAAATAGCATAAAGTTTCCTATATCGGTTTAGTTATCCTAATAACAAGTTTTCATTCTAACCTTGATATTTCTTAATTTATACGTTTAATTCCAACTGCTTGTACCGTTATCGCCGTTTTTTTTAAAAAACGGGAAAGTAACTTATCCTTTAACAGTTTCTTCTATTCGTTATATTCTTTTAGCCATTAAGCTATTATAAGTCCTATGGTAAAAGTTCGCTATTCTTAAATAATTACTTAAAATAGCTTTTTTACCTTTTGTAATCCCTATTATACTTCCTTAAAGGGATTAGGATTATCCTTAATCTTAATTATATTAATTAATCTATTATCGTTCCCTTGGTTATTTCGAAAGGGTTTTTAAGGAATTAATGTCCAGGTATTCTGTCGTGGCTTTTTGGGTGCCTTGCATTAATAAGCCTTATGTCCTATTTTGTTATAATTAAAGCATTTAATAATACGAGGGTTGCGTTGCTGGACTGCGCTTAGTTTTATAGGTCCTGGTGCTGTTCTATAAAATATGTTCGTTTTTCGTAAGGTGTTAGTGCTAGTGGGGTGCCTTAATTTATTATTTTATCGGTCCTTAAAGTATTAAGTCCTTTAGGCGTATTGCTGATCGTCGATCTTAATTATTATGGGAATATAATTTACTAACTTTTTAAGGCGTTTATTTTTAAATAATTCTTTTTATATTTCCTTTTTTAAACCGTTAAAAAAGATAATTATTAATACCTTTTATTCTTAATTAATTTTCGAAGCTAATTAAATAAAAAAGTTGCCGTATCCGGAAGCTAATCCTTTTTACTTTAAATTTTTAATTTTTCTTTTAGTTTTAATCTTTTCGTTTATTATTCCGAATACTTTTTTTAATTTTTCCTTAAATCTTTTATAATTGTTATAAATATTTATAATTTCCGCGGATTTTTATTAAGGAAGTTTAATAACCCATTTATAAAAGGTAAGCTTAACCTAAATAATTCCGTTTCCGGTTAACTGTCCTATAACAAACTAAACCCCAAAAATAAATATTGTAAATTTAATAAGGAAGTACTTAAAGTAAATACGGCATTCCGTAAGGAATTATTATAACCTAATAATAATTCTATCGAAAGAGGTAGGCTTAATAAGCTTTAAAACTTTTCCGGATTTCTTACCGTAAATCGTTTATATAGGTTATATTGGCTAGGTTAGCTGCTCCGATTAATCGGGTTACTTTATACTTACTTATCTTATTAACTTAACTTTTTAGGTTTTTAATTACTTGCAAATCTTCTTAAAGGTATTAATAAGTTCGATCTTATTATTAATAAGTTACGTAACCGCATTAATTAACTAATCGAATTTACGTAAGGTTTTTTCCTGGGAGAAATTAAGTTAAATTTTTTTGTTATCGAAATTTATAAAGTTATTTTCGGGCATTTAAAAGGTTTTCTTTAAGGCGAATTACTTATTGGATAATATCGTATTAAAAATATTACTTAAAGTTTAATAATATTATTAAACAAAAGCTTATAACGTACCACACAATTGAACGGACCAAACAATTAAGCGGACCAATTTTGCGAACATCCCAACTACCTAACTTTAATTACCCATTCCTTAATACCAACAATATGGAACGATTTACTAAAGAAGCGAAAATAAACCTAGCTATTTAGGCTAAGAAACGAAACCCGAAACTTAATTATGCGACACTTAGTTTTATATATAAAGTTGCCAAAACGACCTTAAAGGCCCGATATAACGGTCGACGCGCCCGAACCGATATTATTCATTTTAGGCAAATATTAACGCCGACCGAAAAGAAATCCATTATCGAAAAAATTCTTAACCTAAATGCGCGAACGTTTTTTGTCCGGCTTTAATACGTTAAAGATATGGCGAATTTATTATTAGCCTAACGGGTTACGACGTACGTCGGAATTAATTAGGCGTCAAACTTTATTAAACGGTAAAAAAAACTTAAAACGCGTTTAAATCGAAAAATCGATTATTAACGGATACGGTACGAAGATTTAAAAGTATTTTGCAAATAGTTTAAATTCGTTCGGGTTATAATCGTAAAGTACGGCATCGTAAAAAAGGATATTTATAACTTCGACGAAACGGGCTTTTTAATAAAGCTTTTAATAACATCCGGCATGGTAATTATAAGTGCTAAAAAACGTAAAAAACCTAAATAAACGTAATAAAGGAATCGGGAATAAGTTATAATTATTTAAGCTATTAATTTGCAAGGTTGGGCTTTATTGTTATTTATCATATTAACGGGGAAAACCTACCTTAATTTTTAATATCGCGATAACTTATTACCAACCGATTAAAAGGTTGGTATAAGCCATAATGGCTGGATAACGAACGAATTAAGTTTAAAATGGATTTAATACTTTAATAAGTATATACGAACGCGTACGAAAGGAACTAAACGTCTTTTTATTTTCGACGGTTACGAAAGCTATTATTCGATCGAATTCGAAAAATATTACGCGAATTACGGTATTATTATACTTTACATGCCCGCGCATTTTTCCTATTAGCTTTAACCTTTCGACGTATCCTATTTTTCCGTTTTAAAACGCGTTTATTCGTTTTATATCGAAAATTTAATGCGACGTTATTATACTTATATCGCGAAAGAAGATTTTCTTACCGGTTTTTACGACGCGTTTAAAATTACCATAACGTTCGATAATATCAAATTAGGATTTGCTAAAGCTGGACTTATTCTATTTGATTTTAATAACGTTTTATCCGATTTAGAAATTCTTCTAATTATATTTATATTAACCGTTTTCCCGCTTACTTCCGCCGGTTCTAATCTTTCGCCCCTTGCGAAAACCCTTATAAATATCCGTAAAGTAATAAAATAAGGACGTTACTTATAAAGGAAGATCAGAAATTACCAGGGTAGTTCGCCGACAAGAATCGTTAAATCGGTTGATCTGTTGGCCAAAAGTTACCTAATGCTTTGGCATAAAGTTGCTTTCCTGAAACAAGAGGTTACCTAATTGCGCAAAACCAACTACGTCCTTAGTAAACGTCGTAAAACTAAAAATAAACGTCTTCAAGAAAAAGGAACACTTATTATATAAAAAGGATAAGCTCTTCTGGCCGAGAAGGAAGGGGGTGGTGAAAAAATGCAGCCAACAATAACTGGAGAAGGTTGTCGTAAGAGGGTTGAAACTAAAGAACGGAAGTGTGGCGTTTGCGGCAAGCCCGGACATAATACGCGTACTTGTGAAGAAGTTGTAGATACGTCTAGCGAAGAAGAATCCGATTAATTTTAATTAATGCGATATGTTGTTGTTGAATTATTTGAATTTGTTGTTGCGAGGTGCCAAAAACCGGTCCGCTTAATTGTTTGGTCCGTTTAATTGTGTGGTACGTTAACGTATAACGGTTAAAAAATTTAACCAACTATTAAACCTAATCGTACGGTTTATATTGGCAATAATATCGTAAAAAATTAAATAATAATACGTTTAATAATTACGTTTGGTAATAGCAAATTATCAAAAGTAATCTGGGTAACCAAGTTATATTACAAGCTGGTAATCTATCTAAGTTATGGTAACGAATATATATATCTTTATCTTAACTTAAAATGCTTAAGCGATTTAAACCCTTAAGTTTGTTTAGCCCCTTAAGCCCGTATAGCAGCTTAAGGAACTCAAGGGGCTTGGCCCTTTAAGTCCTTTAAGTCAGTCACGTGACCTCTTGCCTTAGGTCGGGGCTAACTCCCTTAGGAGGTCCGACCGTTTGTGTTATAGCCAAGACCGTTAGGTCATAACACGTCATAGTTCGGTTTTTCGCATTCTTATATAAATCTTTTCAAAATTTATCTTAAAGACTTGCAAATAACGCAATAAGAAGAAAATATTAGAAAATAACAAAAAATATAATTATATACAGCTTTAAAAAAGCTTTTCAGCCGTGTATATAACTTCCCGATCGAAGCTAATTTTGCGGAGATATTAAAGAAATAAATTAAAGATTTCGTTTTCTGTAAACCTTTTAACCGGGACGCCCTTATGGCTGAGATAACGTAATTATAACGTGCATCATTTCGCCATGGGCTTTCTAAGGGTAATTTAGTATAGGAAAAGCTCGTACAGTTATTCTTTTGCCCGTACGGATTATGGTTATTACGTCGCAGTAAAAAGGGCGTTTCGATTAATTAAGTCCGGGATCTTTTTAAGGTTGTAACGTAATAACCATAGTCCGTATGGCCGGAAAAATTAATATACGAGCTTTTCTTATATAGAATATACGTAAGAAATCTGGTGCACGATAATGCGACTGGTAGTTATGCTGTTATAGCTATAAGGCGTTACGGTCGCCTATTTCCCAGACCTAAACTTAGCCGTATTAGCTGCAGCTTTCATATAACAAAATCGAAAAAAGTCCTATATGCATATTAACTTATATTCGACGCATATATAAAGTTGCATATTTATCGGATTCGTTTTGGTTACGTTATAATTCTTTTTATTTAAATTTTAAATTTTTTTAAAGGAAATTAAAAAAATGCTGATTTTAATGGTAATGAGGAAAACGGACCCCTGTTTCGTATAACTATAACTCAGGCTTCGCTGGCTCGTTACGGGGATTTGGGATTTGATTAGTTAATTTTTAACGTGATACAGCAGTACATTAGAAACAAGCCAGCGAGGCCTGAGCTAGCTATGAGACCCTGACATCACACACTGAAGCATATATGGCTGAATGAAGAGATTATTGTCTGGTTGACCTTCTAAGAGGTCCTGTCTAGAAAGAGAGGTCATGAAGCCTCCTTATATACACATAAAACAGCTGTGTCTGAGAGAAAGCGATACCGGACAGTCGAACAGCGCATCCCAATAGTAGCAACGCTAGCTAAGCCATGATGCAGCTAGCAGACCTAGACTTCAGTAGGGTCTGACACTAGCTGAGGTAAGAGTTTGGTAGCATCCACATACATCGGGCGAAGCTCATCCACCAACTATGCTCCGCACCCCCGTAGTTGGAGAATTGTCACACTTACTAGGGAGCAGCTGCACAGCTCTTCAGAGGATATTCTGATATTGTCTGATATCTAGGAAGCCAGAAACGGTGATCCCACTAGTTGTGGGTGATCCACTGATATAGGGCTTCGGAACGGGACAACGTTGTTCCGAATGATCCCTGTGGCTCTGATGGGCTCTGTAGGGGGGTGCTTTTCTGCGACAAGAATTTAATTAGAGATTTCCATATACGTAAAGTTAAGTGGTCTGCCGATTTTTTGACAATGCACGATGTTTGATCATATTATTCGATCGATAGAGGACCATTTATGGCCAGTCCAGCCTTCCTAGTTACACAGTTGAGAAGAGCTGAACGGTCTAGGTTGCCTTTCAAGTCCAGTTCTTTGGGCACGTGTTGACAACGAAATGTAGGTGAAGATTTGAAATTGAACTTCATCAGATTATGCCATCTCGCATATTAAATATGGGGTAGTACACACCAAGTCTGCGGTCTAAATAAGATACTTGCTGACTACTGATTAAGACCTCAAGTCACCAATATCCCTTTCCCATTGAGTTGCATAATACAATAAAGAACGGCATGATTTGCGAACTATATTGGTTGCATGCTCGGGGTTCGAGCACCTAGCTCGACGGCAGTGTAGCTCGCATAGTCAAGCAACTAGGACGTTCAGCTAAGGTATCGCCTTTGGGTGGAAAATGTCACGATTTCCTCTCCGAACTACAAGACCTCCTTGGCCACAAATCTCATCATGATTCCCACCTGGGCAGACCCTCGACTAGGTAAAGATCGACGGCTGAGTGATAACAGTGCTCATGTTCGCATAGACGCGCCACGACTTCCTTTAGGTCCTCGAGTCCTGATTAACTAATAATACTCGAGTTCCGCAAAGCCGGGCCACAACGCATTGAGGTATACGCAAAAGGCTTAAAGCTGTCTACCCTGTGCATAAAGACGTGGAGCGCGCTTCCAGGAGTCTCTGGGTAATAAAATATATTGTGGATGGAACACGATGACATGTAGGTTTAGAGAATTGCCAGATCGACCAGTACCTACGCATCAGCCAACACGTATTCTGGAACTACTCATATCGATCGTACGATCAGGTTAAAGACAAATAATACACCAGCGGATGATGGCTGCGTATTCAGCACACATGACAGTAAAAGAGAGCTAGCTAGTTGCACCGTATCATAAATTATCAATTAAAATAGGATGACATTGAACCCAGAGTCACCCCGACAACTTCGTAGCGGATATCTTTGGCAGGCGAAAGGACCTTAGACACCGAACTTCCCCAGGCCGCGTCCAGCAGACTAGTAGAATTTGGAGTATCTGTTGCACATTCTTTTCATCAGTTACGGACTTGTAGATCACCCATTTTAACGAAATTACGTTCTCTTACCCAAGAGACCCTATGGATTTTCGCAGACGAGTGCTCCTACACTGTCTATGCTGGGGTAGAATTAGACCATCATAGCTTTGACGACATGTACCGAGGGCTAGGCGATATACTTGTTACCTGTTTTCGATCCTGGACATAGTTGTCAAGCTTTTCCCTGAGAGGAGTAAGAATCGAGCTGTTGCAGTTTTGGGCTTCCGGAGTATGACGATACTCTAGACTTGCCGGCACCATGACGAGAGCGATAAGACTGAGCTCGCAATTATGCCATAATTCCTGCAGTGGCGTCTGTCCATACGTATGGACTTGTGACACCATTTAACATTTACAGTTCAGCTCCCCTACTTGGTCCAGACCGACGATCTGGAAGAGGGTATTGGATGCCCGGTCCGCCACTGGCCAATAGTTACCAATGGGCCGCTGCCACCAAGAAAGAAATTATATTTCTCTGTAACTCCGCGCGTATAGTTGCTTACAAGCCATCGGTGAGTCCTTTGGTAAACGTAAACTCTCATGTACTCTCCTGACACTTGTTCCGTTCGTCACCACAGCCTGCGTAGAACCCGTAACTCCTTGTTACTGTGTAGTAGGAGAGGCGACGAAACCGATGGGAGGCCGGAGGACTTAGAACAGAAGCTTCACCCCCGATGTATACATACGACGGAGTGCGCGTAGAGGAATTGGGGGTTGGCATCCCCCCACCTGATGCTCCACGTTACAATTTGTCATTCTTTTGGAAGAGCGATGAAGCGCAGACCTGAGACACGAGGTCTCGCACTTGAGTGTGGTTTTGTTGGACCTCATATTATATGGCTGCCGGATACATGCTCGGCCTCGAGCAACCGGCGTGCGGGCGCCCTTTTGGCGCTCGAAGGCGAAGCGCTGATTTGAGCATTAAATGGCGCAATGTGCACCCTTCGGTGTGCGCGGGATAGTGTCACCTCGGTAGCTTTACTCGCATTTCCCTATGTTTCTTCATCGCTTCTAGACCCAACGAGGGGGGGCATATTGCGACGTAAGTTGCGTCTTTACCTAATGTGCGAGCAGGACGATATATATGGCTAGCTGCATCCCACACCTTTTCCCGCGCCCTGTTATTAGTCGGACGGCGAAACCGGTTCATGGCCGCGACTTGGTAGCTCGCAAGTAGGTCTTAGCACACGTACAGCCCGTAAACCGCGGAGGGCGTGCAGGTGGAAGACAGCGACAAAGTAGCATGAATGATTCAGAGTGTATTTCGTTGGTATCAACATAGCTGCTTTGCTAACTACCAAGTATTTTGCCAGCCCCGGCGCCTTTCTTATACGTGGTAAACAGCTTTTAGGGCGTCGCCAAAGTGGCACACGCTAGGTAGTCTATTCGCCCGTCACGTTACCTACAATTTTGCCATGAATAGACGCCATCTCATCACGACCACCCGCCTCATGAACCGCCCGGACCACCAAGCAGGGCAAATCTACGTACGATACCTGGCCCATATTCTTGGTACTGTTTCATTGTTACCATATATCCCTTTTTTGTACTAGATGTAGGCATATGCAGTCTAAAACTTACCTCTGCCTTGGTGTGGCAATATGAGCGGAACTCCGGGGTCTGTCCTAACAGGCTACCGCCGAACCACGGGCCATGCCTCTGTCTCTTGTGCGTGATGACCTGGACCTCGAGTCCACCGGACTTGGCGCCGCCGCTGCGGACCTCGCTGGCCCTGATTCTCGCATCCACCAGGTGCTTGATGTCCCGCTGTAATCTTCGGCCGAAGTCCTTGTAGAGGGTGCTTCCGCCGGATAGGACGATATTCTTGTACAGACCGCGCCGGACGTCGATGGGGCTCTGCTGGATGACGCCGTCCACGACTACGGGAAGCGGCGTGAGGAAGTCGGAGGAGTAGATCTCGGGGTTGAAGAAGATTTCGGGCGCCAGGAAGCGCTCGTAGCCGACGTCGACGGTAACCTGGCGGCCGCCGGGCTGTCGGACAACGTGTTGTGCAAAGCGGCTGCGGTCGCGGTCGAAGCGGGTAAACTCCTTGACGATGTCCGGGCACACGTAGCAGTACTCCTCCTTGATCTCCTGAGCCGTCTTTAGGGAGCTGTCGGGCTCGCCCCTGTCTCTCAGCAGGGACTGTACGAAGTATGTGATGTCTCGGCCGGCGATGGGGATCGACTTGATGGAGGAGCCGATGACGTATCCCTCGGCGACGGGAATGACATGCGTGACACCGTCGCCGGAATCGATGACGGTGCCGGTCAGCGAGCGATCCGAAACTTTGGACGACGTCCACGACGCGGCGAGAGCGAGGACTGCCTGGACGGCGATGTAGAGGCCGGCGCAGTTGAAGGATTCGAAGAAGATCTCGGCCGTGTTTTCACGGTTCTCGGGTGGGTTCAGGGGCTGTATGAGGGTGAGCGGTCAGACACCATAGCACCAGGAGGATGGAATTGGGCGCATACGGGCTCCGTCAGGAGGAAGTAGTGATCTTCGGGTTCAACTCGAAGGTATTTGAATATTGAGTTGGACCAGAACCTTTCCATGTGATCCTGGGAAGGGTCAGCACGGATAGGTCGTGAGGGGCGGCATATAAGCGATGGGCGTCCTTTCTCACCCAGTTCTCTATTTGTCCGTGTCTGATGGGATAGTGCAAACCGTAACCTGGATACCACCGTCAGCGATCTGCTTTCAAATCATTTTCCTCGCGAGACGCGCCACTGACCGGGCCCATTCGCTGCCGTGATGGCTTCGTCACCGATGAAGAAGTCGAGATCTTCGGTGCCTCGTTTCCCTGACAGGTGACTTGAAGGGCCGGCACCACCGGTGAGGAAAGAGGGTTTGTTCGCGACAGCAGGTCTTCCTGAACCAGTTCCACCACCTCCGGCGGCACCTTTCGTAGCTATCGCGGTCGGGAAGACGAAGGAGGGCGAGTCGTTACCGGCGAAACCTATAGGCCCGTACGGGAGCAGGCGGTCAGCAAATGAGGCCCACGTCGAGGACGACGACTTGGGCAACGTGTCTCACCAAGCTTAGAGAAGCCCGTGCCGCTGGTTCAGACAGGCAGGTCAGCGTTAAGGTCACACAGCACGAATCTTTCCCAAGACACATCGCGTATGCACAGGAGGATAGCTGTTAACGGGCGACGGCGGGGCGTACGTACTTGTCCATGACAACGGCAGGGGTTTGGTTAGCCATTGTGCAGGAGAGAGAGCTGGCGGAGGCTCTCAAAGTAAAAGACAAAAATTACGATAACTTCAAAAGCGAAGGGGTGGACTGTTCGGGAGTGTAGTTGTCGTGGTCGTCTTAGGCGTGGGAGATCGGCGGGGGGATTTAAAGCTAGGGGAGGTTGAGGTCGGTGTCGGTCGAATTACGTTTTGGTGCCTTGTTGGATCTTGATAAGGCTTGAGGTATGAGGCTTGAGGCTTGCATTAAGCTAAGCTGAGGCTGATGACAATATCCTTGTAAGGAGGTACATATCTGTGGCTGTGCAGCTGACTGCATTGCCTGGCTGAACGTGAGAACAGTGGGACTAAGGGAGGGAAGCCACAACTCCAAAGGTTAGGTGGGTCCACCACCAACTTCCACTTCTCTTGACGGGGGAGGAATCCTCGTCAATTAGAACTGCAAGACCATGCAATATAAGGCGAGTCTCGTCATCTCTGGACAATAGTAATGATCCCATTAGTATGTTTCTCCTTACGCCTTTGGATGCTGATTGATTGTGACGTAAATCAAAGCTAAAGAGCTGACATGACGAGAATTATATAGTAGCCATGCGTGGTCTTTCCTCCCTTATCAATATCAATTTCTCTCCGTGAGCAAGGAAGGAAAGATGATGATCTCCTACTGCAGCGTCCCTACTACAACTTTGTATTTTCTTGATTTCGGGACATGGGACCGTTGCTTGCGGTCGTCTGCAACCCATTGACGCCGGGATTTTCTCTCTGCCTCTCCCTGTCAAGCTGGCCAATGTCGCTTCTTCCTCGCCTTCCACCTTCTACCTACCTGAAAAGCTAAAGCTCTCCGTCCAAGCCACTTAAAATATTTGAGGTCCTCGTGGACCGATCTGAAATTGTTCGAGAGTTCACTTATATCTACCACTCTACTCATTGTGGTTGTCATCCACCTTTCTCGTCTTTTCAGCCTTTCGCGGGTCACCTTCAACCTGGTATATTTACTTACTCCCACCATCCCGTCATAAACTTCGGATAATGCCCATCCTTTATAGATCTTTTGGGTACTCGTTAATATGCATCAATAGTCTATCTTTGTTTCTGTCGGTGGCTTAATGGTTCGTTCGTAAGCCGACTTCTCCATCGAGCCCCGAGGCTTCATGCCACGCCGCCTGTGTCCTGTGTCTTTCGTAACCCCTATCACCTCCGGGTGATCTCTAGGAGCTTTCACTTCGGTCTCCAATAGCCAGATTTCGGCCTCTCCACGCCCTGCTTCATCTTTGGTTGCCATTTGAGACCCCGTATCGCCGATAGCATTTGTCCATTGTGCTTCTAGCCTTCTGCCACAAACTCGCCCTTCCTTGCGCTGAAAGTCCGGGAACCGCTATTACTCGTTCGGCGGCGCTCCAATACCGAAATCCGCTGAATTGGTCGATCCCGCCCCAGTCCTTGCCGAGAGACTCCAGTAGTTAAGGCCCTGGCCTCTCACAAGAACCTGCGATCCTTGGACCCCTGAGTGACATCCTCCCCTTGGGGTCTTGCTCGGGACCGGGAAACTGATGGCCCCACTGAACGAGCAACGCCTGAATTTCAGCGATACGCGCTTTGTCTCGACGGCCGGTTGGGCCTACCTCATCCCGAGCGGTCGGTTGTCTCGGTTCGACGTCGACCTACGATCCTGCACCACGACAGGGTGCGTGTGCCCTGACGACTGCTTGGACCTTAGTATCGCAAGCAGGGTTTCCGCTTTAGACTTCACTTAACGCCTTCTCAGCCTGGGGATCATCGGAGGTTCATCAGTCGGATATCTGCGCTCTTGCACCTGCCAAGCCGTTCTTGGGGGATTTTTTCCCAAGCAGGCAAATAAAACCAGCTTCTGCATGCTTGGCAAACCGCCAAACTCCCCTGCAATCACCGTCACTTGTTCAGACCCCTGGGCGAAACGGATATCCAAGCCTGCTTGACCATATTTCAGCCAGTGGGCTCATATTTGGGCAAAAACATTCTGGAGGTGGGGACCCTATCCCTATGTCGACACTTCATCTTTGGGATAACCGGATTGGAACACAATGGCCGACTCTACCCAATCACCAGACGCCGTGGCTGACACGGCGCATTTTGGTGATGAGGAGGAGCGCATTTGGCTGTCGGATGATGATGACGCACCCGTACCAGATGAGTGGGATGGAATTGACGACAAATTGGCCCTCTCGTTTGACGGAGACTTCGACCCTCCTTTTACCAAAGATACAACCGACGACGTTTCTTTAACCGGCGATGGGGCAACGGATGTCTGGGTTAAACGTAGGAAACCCGCGCCGGTCTCGGCCATCTTTATCCATGCCGGCGCTGGGTACCATAGCATTGCCAATGAGCATATCCATCTGAAAGCATGCAGCGAGTAAGTATTTTTTCATCTTTTTTTTAACCGCGTTTCCAATACCGATACGATGACGCAGGATCTGACGAGCGTAGGGCTGCTCGTGCCGGCATGAAACTCCTTAGAGACGGCAAATGTGCCGTTGAGGCTGTCGAGCAGGCTGTCAGGTCACTCGAAGATAAGGAGATCACGAACGCAGGCTTCGGAAGCAATCTTTGCATAGATGGTACAGTAGAGTGCGATGCTACCATGGTTGACCATCTGGGTCGCAGCGGAGCATGTGGTGCTGTTCCCAGTATGTCGCTCACCTCCACACGCCGTTCCGCTCCTCTGTCCCACTAATAGGTGCTACAGATATCAAGAACCCAGTCAGCCTGGCGAAGATAATCCTGGAGAAGAGCAACGAGCCCCTATCGCTTCGCCGAGTCCCTCCGAACCTTCTTATTGGTGAAGGTGCAAAGGACTTTGCGTGGGAGTCCGGCATGCCGATAGTGCCCAACGAGTGGCTCATCTCGAAAAATGCCAAGGATCGCTTCGTTAAGTGGCAAGAGGATCTGAAGCGAGCGGAGGGTCTAGACACAATGACGCCGGCCTCGTGGGAGGGTACTGACCGCACTGCCAACAGTGACACTGGGAGCGAGATGACCACCCCGTCAGAGACGCAGCGGGATCACACGAACGCTATCCTGACCGGAACGTGGAACGAAGGTCAGCCTGATTCGCCAGCTTTGCCAGCTCAAGGCACGCACTCGAACAGCAGGTCGCCTACATCTGCTCCGAGCCCTCTAATTTCCAGCTCGGCAGCGGTAAACGGCGCCAATACATCCACATGTTCGTCTCGGCCTCTCCCAGAACGGAGTCCCCTTAGCCTTCTCGGCTCGGCCTTCTCACCTTATAAGGGGAGATCCAGAGAGCCGGGACCGCCAGTAGCAAAACGCATGCGAGTCGCCGACGCTCCGAGGGGCGAGCTAGATTCTACAGCTGCTGGGTCTACGGATGGTCACATCGCGGGGCCTAATGACGGCGCTGAATCTGAGCATGTGTCCGACCAGACGGGATCCCCTCCGCGGCAGCTGCCGTACTTTAGCAGACCCTCAATGGAAGCCGGACGTCATGACTACCACATCCAGGAGCTGCCGGAGATCGACGAGGATATGATCACCGATACCGTGGGAGCCATAGCTATCGATTGTGAGGGTAGGATCGCCGCGGCATCATCGTCGGGAGGAATCGGCATGAAACACCGAGGGCGCATAGGGCCCGCGGCCCTTGTGGGCATTGGGACGGCCGTGATCCCTGTTAACCCGAACGACTCGGAAGCGGTCACGGTTGCCACTGTAACAAGCGGCACGGGCGAACACATGGCTACGACAATGGCTGCCCAGAAGTGCGCCGAGCGACTGTACCACGGCACCGTGTGCGGGGCCGGCGGCGTGGACGTCGAGGAGCAGGACGAGAGCGCCATCCTCGAGGGCTTCATCGTCAATGACTTCCAGAAGCACCCGGGCGTCAAGAACTCGTTGTCGGCCCCTGCCATCGGAGTTATGGCCGTTAAGAAGACGCCTACTCGCTGCTACCTATACTTCGTGCACAACACGGACTCGTTTGCGCTTGCGTCGATGGGGTCCAAGGACCGCGAGCCGGGATGCGTCATGTCGCGCGTCGTCAACGAGGGAAGCCAGAGCGCCGTTGCGCAGGGAGCAAGGAGGATCTGCCTTGACTAAGAGTTTTTCTGGGGGGCTTCTTTCAGCGCCAATTTCGAATGAGACGGAGATGCGTGAACCCGCAAAGTCCTTCGGTTTGGATTGAGCCGCTCGACACGTGGAATTTAGCCTTGGTTCCCCTCACGAGCCCGTATCGATGGCGACGTCTGAACGCCGTTGCGATGGTACTACATCGGGGAAGTCTTTTGCTTTGGAGACTCGCGGTATTTTGCGGATCTCGCATTGGGACTCTTCGCCTTCGTAATTTGACTTGCGACTTTCTTGGAACAACTTATATCACGGGGGACTAGGGTGTCTGTCTCATAACGATCTCAGGCTTCCGGATTAGTATAGCCGGAAATGGAGAGGTGTTCCTGATAAGGGTAGGGAGGAAATGCTTACAGCACGGCTGCGACTGGGTGACCAGAAGCAGGTTGTGGTTCTGACTACGGCAGTCAGTTGGTTCGCCGTGGTGTCAACACACTCACGGGGCCACATTCGACGCCGGGGGTATAGACCGTGGCGGATTGGGAACTTGATTGGTCGGATGGTTTTACATAGCTTGATACAGCGACGGATGAATACGCCTTGGATCCATATACTCTTTTGGCTGATCCTGAACACGCCTGGGAATTGTTTGCCAAGTGAAAGAAATAATTGCCGATGCCGTTTTCTATCCTTAGGAGATGATACGTAGATGACAGCTCTATCAGGGCCTTTTCCCATTGCCCAAAACGCCCGGCAGACATGAAGGCAACCCTAGATCCTCTAACCCAAGTAATGATGCTGCCTGCGTACCTAACGTACTGCTATGCAAACGCCCGACCATCCAAAGATGCACGCAAACAACCCCGCTTGACGCAGGATCTAACCACCATCCAGGCAGCCACTTCGTATCCTCCGGTCTGAAGCTTCCGCAGACCACCTCCTGTCCCCCCGGTCTACCTACCACCCACCTCCCCTACATAAACCGGGGTGTAGATGACTACGGCACGGGCGTACCGGTGGCACTCCCCATGTCGGGTCCCACGCTCACGCCGTTGACGCGGGGCTTCCTCTTCTTAACTTTCTTCGGGGGCACAACAGCCGGCTTTGCTCCATACCGGCCGAGCGCGAGCTTCGTGCCGCACGTCAGGCATTCAGCTCCACTTCCCGCTGCGTCCCCACCCTCGCCCTGCGGCACCTCGCAGAAGATGCTGAGGCACACACTGCACACGAAGCCCGTGTCGACGACGCGACGGTGACAGAAGCAGGCGGCGCGGAAGTCGACGGTGTCCTGGGTGGGCGACATGAGAGCGCGGCGGGCCTGGGCGTCGGCAAGAAACGCAAACATGAGGTAACTGAGCAGGCCGCGCGGGTTGGGAGCCGCCGACAGGAAGGTACCGCCCGTGATGTAGGCCGCCTGTTGCAGGAACGTTGGCGTGTTGCCGGAGAGCGCCAGCGTGTCGACGGGGATGCGCGCGTGCGACGCCGCGAACACGGCGTTCATCGTCGGTATGTACTGCGACGGCGCCGAGTCCGAGACGGAGAGCACTAGGATCCGCGCATGCAGGTTCGGCTGCTGCGAGGACGAGTCGGCGCCGGCGGCGGTGCTGGTACTGGTCGCTGGCAAGTTGGCGGGGTCGGAGGAGGACGTCTTGGGCGGCGCGAAGGCGAGGGAGGTTTTGTGGATGTGGGAGAGCGCGAGGGTCAGGGCGCCGGCGATCAGGGTCGTCGTGGGCGCTACGTCGGCGGGCGTAGTGTTGTTGATGAGGTCGCGCAGGGAGGAGAGAATGGATGACTCGATTTGCGCGAACTGCGGGTACTTGTTGGCTGAGATGATGCTGCTGCCGGCATCCGCATCCGCACCCGAACCTTTACCTTCGTTCGCAGCCGAACCATGGCCACCGTGCCGGCCCTTAGGTCCCGGGCGCCGAGGCGGACTGGGGTACAGCCAGACGGCGCGGTTGGTATGGGCGGCGAGCACAGCGACCTGGTTGTCGTTCCCAAAGGCTAGGTGGGCGTTGATGAAGACCAGCACGTTGGCGATGGCCTTGGAGATGGGCAGGACAGGGTTCAGGGCGGCCCACGCGCGCGGGTTCGTGTCGATGATGATGGTCAGCAGCGAGGGGGTCTGGCCTCTCAAGGAGCTATCGTCGTAGTGATCCGAGGCGTCGATACGGTTCATCTTGGCCGCCTATGCACTAGGCACCTAGGGAGCTGGGGATTGTTACGACCTAGGAGGGAGACGTCATAGTCTGAGAAGTGACTTCGCAGTCGGTGGTCGCCAAGAGAATTAGGAGTGGAAATTGATACTTCCAGAATCCTCTCTGCTTCTTTACCTGCCCTTGTTGAATGGATCCGTCCCTTACGCTGATCGAGGTTGCGATGGAATCTTGGGAATGTAGGTAAGTAAGGGCATCGGAACATAGAGAGAAGAGCTACATACAGGAGATGGAATTTATGGATAGGTACTCGATCGATAAGCTAACTTGAAGCTACTGTGCCCGTCACTGGGGCGGTGGGGACTAAAACGCCTGCTCACGTGACATGTTACTGACTACATACTCCGCAGGTGGACGTCATGTTGAGTTCAACGTTTCCGCAGGGAGCTTCGAGCTGGGGCTAATAGCTATACCTAGGTAGCTGGCTGTACGAAAGACAGCATACGTAGGCAGGATCTGACAGGGGCCGTTGATAAGAAAGATAACGGCGCTGTAGCGGGGTTCGACGGTTGTGACTCCCCCGTGTGGAAAGACAGGAAGGTGGGATGGTGGGACCGCGAAAGTTCAAAGTTGCTGACGCAGTGCAGCGGCGGCTTCGAGATACCTACCTACTCTTTGTACCTCGTACATTCACATGTGGAAATTTCAAGTTGATAAGACATCACCACCATCCTGACGTAGCACTTTCTCACCTGAATTATTCTATGCTCGAAATCTCGTTTAAATCTTGAACGTATCTGGGTGTTGCGCATACCACTGTTCCTCGGCGCGTGTCATTACCAGCACTACAAAGACAATCTGCATACCTTGCCGTAGGTATGACATAAGGTTCTCTGTCTCTTTCTTTGTATGTGCGGTATGTACAGAGTACGAAAGACGAACATATCGACAGAACCCTCCATAATGTGGGCTTCAACTATAACTCTCTTCCAGCCCGCTAACATATAGAGTTTCAACTCGTTTATCTACCTACTTTGGAAATCTCACTCACATACCTAACTTGCCTACTTGCTGTATAGTGCAATCTACGTACATACCCAATACCACCTGAGAGATATCCCTACGTATCTTGACCCTGACTCTTTCCCGCCAACATACACAATCGCGTCTATATAACAAGTTGACTATTAACTCGCCGCCAATCCTGTCTTACACCGAGTATAACTCGACCGACTAGAAAAAAGAAAGGAGCGGTACGTCTGATACGCTCGATAAGTGCATACCCTCGCAAGCCTCCAGGGGACTGTACTCTCTCCAACCAGGCCGGATCATACAGACATCCTTACCTTGTTACCAACCCCCCTCTTCCGGACCGCAGTCGCCTTCGCATACATTGCCCATATATTGTCCAGTTCGCCTCCAGTAGCCTGTGTGAGGATAGTCGCGTCTTCCGCCCAAAA
This sequence comes from Monosporascus ibericus, assembly GCA_004154915.1. NCBI lineage: Eukaryota > Fungi > Ascomycota > Sordariomycetes > Xylariales > Monosporascus > Monosporascus ibericus. The sequence continues at coordinate 27,992 of QJNU01000137.1, read as the reverse complement.
CTTCCCCGCGCACCCTCCCCCCTTTCGCTATCGAGCGGTTACACATCTCTCTAATCGTACTTCGAATGGAAAGGTTGTCGCATATCTGGGCGGTACCTGGATTAAGCAAGCCGTAAAGCTTGCGTCTGCCCACTTAAGGCGTGCTCTGCCGAGCTGGCATACCCTGCTGAGGTCCGTCGGTTGAACGTTGTGTGGCTGTAACTTTATATGTTTCATTTAAGCACCTCGCAGCTGTCGTCATCACACTGTCGGACCCAAGCGGACGGGCAAATCTTTGTCTATGCATATCGTCCTTCACCCCATGTCACACGCCCACACTGCCATTTTTTTTGTCTATCGTCTTCTCCCACATTCAGGCTTACACCCCGCACTAGCTTAGAGCAGCCAAAGACTGCTCACTTCGTGCACAACTTAGCTACCGCGCTGACCCATCTCAAATCAGGCTGCCTTAACCCGGCACTGTTCTTCCCACTGCCGCTTGGTTACCTCTCTATCTACACTCTGGGGAACGGCCCAGGCTCTTAAACTTCTGACAGGATTCAAACCTCTCAGGTTTGAAGCTAGACACGGGGCCTGTGGCAAGAGTCGCCTGAACCTACTCTCTTTCGGCCTGGTTATCTGATAAACCGTGGCTTAGCATCGGCGTTAGCCTCTCCCTCTTTATAAGCTTCTTCGTCGCCTCTTTCCCCCTTGACCTTCATCCTATTCGGGAGATTATCTAACGATGGATGAACAACCTATTCGTATCACGGCCAAGCCGGATGAGATGGCGAAACACAGCAAGAAGGAACAGGCGCAACTCCTCCTGGCCCAGCTCATGGAGGGTGGTCAAGAAGATGACGAGACATGCAAGGCTCTCGATAGTCTCTCGAAGCTACTAAACGATGAGACTACGACAGCCGACAAGGGCAAGAACCATGAGCCCGTCACGGATGTTATCGACAGTGAATGTGTGGACACCATCCTGAGCTACCTTGACATGAGACAATCCGAGGAAGTTCGTGGTCACGCCGTCTTGACCGCCTCGGCCTACCTGAAGGTGGCCGGGGACAAGGCGCCCGAGGGTCTAAAGAAGTATTTCTTCGACAGGATCGCCAGGGGCACATATGATGATTTCATTGTCGCCTTCTCTGTCGCCGCGTCCGTCTTCCCCATTGCCCCGGATCTGACCTCCGAGATATTCTTGACCGAGGGGTTCTTGTCTAGTCTGGGCCCGCTGATGCGGCGAACTTGGAAAAGCAAGAAGGTCGAGACGGCGTGTCTCGAGATGTTGAATGCTGCTTCAATGAACTCGGTCTGTCGAGAGGCTATTCAGAAGTACTGCGCGGATTGGTTGGAGGAGATCGTCGATCAGGACCCGAACGAGCTGCCCAGGGCAATCCATTCTGCCGACCCCGGACAGGCCAGCGTGGGTTCAATCGCCATGAGAAGGCACTCCGAGGCGGTTCAGAACTTGGCGGCCGTCATTCTGGCCAAGATGAGGGTAGGCACCCTGAAGCTTCCGAACTCGTCACCTCCCACCTTCGAAAACCTCCAGTGGAAATGATTCAACAGGTCGGCTTGGGCTCGGTTGAGTTGAGGATGGCTGACCCGGCGGGCTTTTCCAGGCAGTACCTTCGGCACAACCGCCTGCTTCTCAAGAAAACGAGCCACGGATCCAGCAGGCGACCACAAGCATCGAGGACCTGTCAAAAAAGTTTACGACTATGCTACTAACCGATCCAGATTTCTCCAAACAACTCTCAGTGGAGGGCTTGGCGTATGCGTCTATTAGGCCGACGGTAAAGGAGGAGATCGCGCATAATAAGGAGTTACTAAAAGCTCTGGTTGAGACTCTGGCTAAAGCTCCCGCGAAATCTCCCCTTGCCTACGGGGGCCTGAGCATCTTCCTAAACCTCACCCGCTATCCCCCTGTACAGAGCGAAGAGGAGAAGATAAACCAACTCAAAGCCTACGCCAACGCTGCCGGCAAACTCGCGGCACCGAATCCTTTGAACGATCACGAACACGTCTCGAAGCGCTGCAAACTCGTCTTCGAAGCCAGAATTACCCCTGCCTTAGTTGCACATAGCAGAAATGGATCTACCGCCTCATTGTCGATTATCATATCCATTATCCACGCCCTGTCCACGACACAAAGCATCCGGGGCCAGCTCGCTCAGCAGGGCGCCGTGAACGTACTAATCGCCGCGTTCTCGGTCCTTCCCGATTCCGAAGAGCACGCGAAGCGCACGGCTGCGCAAGCCCTCGCCCGCATCCTAATCAGCATCAACCCCGCCCTCGTCTTCGGTGGTACCCGTTCGCGACCCCAGAGCACTGCCATCCGTCCCCTGTTGTCCATCCTGATCCCGGACACCGCGGCCGAGACGCGGGACCTGCTGCCGACCTTCGAGGCCTTGATGGCGCTCACGAACCTGGCGTCCACGAACGACGCAGAGACAATCACGGCCATCATCCGATCCGCGTGGCCGGCGGTCGAGGACCTGCTCCTGTCGTCGAATCACCTCGTCTCCAAGGCCGCCGTCGAGCTCGTCTGCAACCTCGTGCAGAGCGTCGAGGGCGTGGCGCTGTACGCCGAGAACACGCCGCAGGCGTTCAACCGACTGCACATCCTGCTCGCGCTCGCCGACGCCGAGGACGAGGCGACGCGGTCGGCGGCGGGCGGTGCGCTGGCGGGCCTCACGGCCTACGAGGAAGTGGTGCGCGCCGTCGTACGGCGCGAGAGGGGTGTCGACGTTGTGCTCGGCATGTGCAAAGAGGAAAAAGAGGACCTGCGCCACCGGGGCGTCGTCGTTGCATGTAATATGGTGTTCTGCGGCGGCGAGGCCGGGGACAAGGCGCGGGAAGCTATCAAGAAGGCCGGCGGCGTCGAGGCGCTGACGCAGTGCGCTAAGATGAGTCGGAGCGCCGCGGTCGTCGAGGGTGCTGTACAGGCTCTGAAAGGGCTGCTTGATGGTGTGGATCAGTGAATGGGTGAATGGACGAGTAAGGAGGGAGAGATAGCTATGCGTGGAAAGGTATGAAGTGGGCGAGGGTGTAATGAAAGTCAATCAATGGTCAGATGCTACGTCTTGCTGATCCCTGTCTGATGGGAGACCCATTTTGTGTTGCAAGTGTTTTAGAAAATTTAGCGCATATATCGTTGTGAGGCTGTATGTTCCTTGAAGAGGCGTAATCCGGTGAAGCTTGACAGAATACTCTGTATTCTGCGGCAGTAGCTTTTCATACCTTTAAATTCACCCTCTATGCTTCGGTACATGCGGGCCCCGAAAAAGCGTCTCTACAGGGGGAGCGGATTCGGGGTAGTAGTAGTTTGTTAGGTGGTCTCTTGGGCAGGAATCTCCGCATGCGTGATCGCGCTTGTTCTTATGCCGAGAGCATGATATCCACTGCGCATCTCGGATTAATTCAATTGTTTATCACGTCGATTATACGACAGTGTCACGCTGAAGTTTCCAACTCTGCAAAAGTGCATGCTACAAAGTGGGACCCCTATAGACTTTCACCCATTGCCCGTCTCTCCTTTGTCTCCCGCTCCCGCTTCTTTTTAGGCGGCGGGAACATCAACCCTATTCAAGACGGCAACGCCCTCGACGTGGCTCGTCTGGGGGAAGAAGTCGAATCCTCTAAGACTCTCAATCGCGTACCTCGTCCTCGCTCTCGTCGAGTCCCCGGCACCAGCACCACCACCATCCCCTCCGCTATCTTCCTCAACACTCTTCTTTTGCACCTCCTCCTCGGCCCCCGTCTCGCCGCGGACCAGCATGCCGACGTCACGCGCCTGCGTGTGCACGTTACAGCTGACGTAGAGCACGCGTCTCGGGCCGAAGCGCAGCAGCTGGCCGAGGAAGTCGGCACCACAGCCCTTGCGGGGCGGGTCGAGGACGACGACGGTGCGGTCCGGGTCGTAATTAACACTCTTGAAGAGCTCGCGCGCATCGGCCGCGATAAAGCGGGCCTGAGACTCCGGGAGGCCGTTGGCCGCCGCGTTGCGCCGCGCAAAGGCGATCGAGGCGTCGGCGATGTCGATCCCCGTGCTGCCCTCGAAGAGCGATGACAGCGTAATGGTGAAGAGGCCCGAGCCTGAGTAGGCGTCGATTAGGTATTTGATGGGGGATGCGGGAGCGGAAGCGGTATCGGACGGTGCGGATGGCGACAACGGAGAGGAGGCGGTCGGCGGTAGGATGTGCTCCCGGATGTAGCTGGTGAAGACAGGCAGGATGGAGTTATTGTTCTGGAAGAACGAGCCCGCAGGGTTGTGGAAGACGTAGCTGCCCACGTATTCTGTCGACGTGGCGTTGTTGTCCGTGACGCACGTTTTGACATCGAGGTACTTGTCTGAGTGGACGATGATTGTTTTGAGTGGATCGAAGGGCTCCGAGCCGTCCCCGGCGGCTTTGGGTATGCGTTGCGTACTCTCCCGCAACAGAATGGTCGCGCCCCGTGTGTAGTTCTTATATTCAACTTCCATCCTCTCGCGTTCGAGCTTCATGCCCAAGCGCACCGTGTCGGTGCCGATCGGGCAGTCCTCGATGTCCATGGTCGTCCGCTTGCCTTTAGGCATGAACCCGATCTCCGGCCTCTTTTCGAAGGGCTCCTTGGTCTTCTTCCAGCCGGCAGGTCCGTCGAAATGCGGAGTTAGCTTGGTGCGGTAACCGTACTGCAGCGGGCTACCGATGGTCTCCTGGATGGCGGGGATGAGTTCCGGCGGGAGCTGGGAGAAGTTACGGAATGACTTCTCGACGACTCTCTTCTTCACCCGCAGCTGCTCGGCATAATCCAGCATCTGGAACTGGCAGCCCGAGCAGGTGGCGAAATACTTGCATCTGATCCGGCTGTCGTCGCGCGACGGTGAGGGCTTGACTACGGAGACGAAGTCCGCGACGGTGTACTGCTCCTCCTTAAGATGGCGGTAGACCTTGACTTTGACTACGTCCCCCGGCACGGCAAATGGGAGGACATAGATCTGCTTGGAGCCCTTCTGCAAGGCTAGGGCATCGCCAGTCGAAGAGAGCTCGATGACCTCAACTTCGATCTCGGATCCCTGCTCTGGCAGGTCATCGTGAGTTGTAGCCTTGTCCCCATTGGTCTCGGCCCCATGCTCCGATTTGTTCAATGAGTTGCGGAGTTCCTCGATGTCAAGCTTTAAGACTTCTTCCGCGGAACCACTCTTCATGTCCCGTTCCCTCTTCCTGGCCTTCTTCTGGGCCCTCTTGTTTGACCAGTGACCCTGTTGACGGAAAGGACGCTTCCCATGCTGGGATTTCTGACCTTGGTCTGCCATATTGCGCCAAAGCTCTCTGTGATCTTCCGCTGGAATAGTAGTGTGAAGACCTGTTATAACAGAGAAAGATAAGCCTGGCGCTTCAGGATGGTCCCACTCAGCAAGGGGTGTTTGTTCTGCTCCGACGGTTGTGAGAAGCGGACTTAGATTAACTCTCTGTGAAGTGTAAGACCGACACCATGGAAGGTTGAGTGGCCGCACCCTATTAGCGACTAGGAATCGCCGGAAAGTCGCTGACCAACACCGCATTTGGGGTTGGGAATCAGAGTCTGCTTCTTCGTCGCCTCTTGCCCTGAAATTTTACTTTAGAGACCTTCTGGTTACGAAAGAGCTAAGACCCGCACCACTCATTCCAGCCAATACAATGCCGGACAAGCTTTTGTGGTTGCCGCGGCTTGCGCCACTTCCCCCACTACCTCTGTGGCTGTGCGAGGCCTTGAGCTTTCATCCCTTTCTTCTGATTCTTTGTCAAAGGCTGGCAGATTTCTAGGTCGGTTGGAACTGAGAAGGGACCGTCTTAAAATGGGGCCACAATCAATTTCTCATAATCGAATACGATGCTCTTTACGGCGCAATCTAAGATTGTCCAACGAGTGCCGTCTGTAGATACTTCAGAGCTTCAGTTCCTTCAACTCATGTCGTCTTTAAATCAGCTGTGAGATTCCACCTCTGAACACCGACATGGAATGACTAGTATTGAACGGGGGACCCGGGATATGGGCCTCATAGCCAATGCAGCGGTCGTGTTTATCCATTAACCCTGCAATGAAGTTAATGGTGGATAAACTGGTGTAGATGCGACTGAGAGTCTACATCGAAGCAACATCAACTTCACTAATTGACATAGAGAGAAGCCGGTCTTGGATTCAGTTGAAGAACAAATTTTAAACTATCTCAACCAACTCCGACAACTCTTTATTAGGGAGAAACCACAGGTTAGAACACCCTCAGAACGCTTATCAGCGGGCCCTGCTATCGGGGTTTGATAGTGCCCCATATGGTTCACCCCCGGTTTTCCAGTTACCAGGTTATGACCTCACTAAGATAACGTCGATCTTCGGAAACAAGACCTTGGTAATGGAACTCTGTTCCATTTCCACTCCACAACTTCACTTCTGGGGGCTTACGAATCGTGCTGCGCTCCCTTTAGGGCCCTGTTTAAATTTAATGTCGCTCAATTTTTTTGCGAGCATTGACTAAGCTGAGCCTGTGTGAGTCCCTGGGGTTGAAGCAGCGTCGGCGTTAACATATCTTGTCTTGGTAAGCTGTCTGTGTGCTTATAAATTCAGTGAACAGAGGGATCTGGTTGCAGCATCCCGTTCACGTCTGACCACACCGAACTCAATCTGCGTAAGTGCCTTTTAAAAGAGCAACCGTATGTTTCAAGTAGGCAGCTAGACACGGCTAACTGATATACTCAGCGGGCATGATGAGATTGGCTCGAAGTCTTTTGCTTCTCCTTTTAGCAGCTACTTCCGCGCAAGCGTCACCCCCGTTATGGCAATCCACTACTGGGCAGACAGTGTTGCAACCACTTGACTACTCGGGACCCGGGGGCAAGAAAGGCGCAGTCGCTTCCGAGAGCAAAGTCTGCAGTCAGATTGGCATCGACTTGCTCGCCAGCGGCGTGAGCACTTCCCATCTATCTTAGCTCTATCTTGAAAGGTTTACTAATACATCTATACAGGGTAATGCGGTCGATGCATGGGTTGGCACGCAGTTGTGCGTCGGCGTCATCGGGATGCATCATTCCGGAGTCGGTGGCGGCGGCTTCAGCCTCATTCGCGACCGGGATGGAAGTTACACCGTGGTTGATTACCGCGAATCCGCCCCGGCCGCCGCGTTCGAGGATATGTACAGGGACAACTTCGAGGGAAGCATCTTCGGGGGCCTCGCGGCTGCCGTACCGGGCGAACTACGAGGTCTCGAGTACGCCCACAGGCGATTTGGCTCACTGCCCTGGAAATCCGTCGTCATGCCTGCGGCCGAGGTAGCTCGCGAAGGGTTCCCCGTGACTGAAGATCTCGTGCGCTATATGGAACTCGGGGTTCAGATGGCAGGATGGAACTTTCTTGTCGAGGACCCGTCGTGGGCGCAAGACTTCGCTCCGCAGGGCACGCTGGTGAAATTGGGCGATGTAATGACCCGCAAGCGCTACGCCGAAACCCTGGAAAGGATGGCCAAGCGCGGTATAGACGAGTTCTATAAAGGTGCCTTAGCGGACGCGATGATTGCCACACTAGAAGCGCACAACGGTACCATGACACTTGATGACCTAGCAGGCTACCAAGTCATCGTACGCGAAGCCATAAACACCACGTACAACGGGTTCGGACTCTACTCGTCGGGCGCGCCGAGCAGTGGTGCCGTTTGCCTCAGCACCTTGAAGACAATGGAAGGTTATAGCGCCTCCAATGCGAATCTTACGCTTCACCGCTTCGACGAAGCGATGCGGTTCGCGTACGGGGCGCATCAAGCCCTAGGTGATCCAGCATACGTAGATGAAATCGGAAGTCTTGAGGCCGCGATGCTAGACGCGGATACGGCGGCCAAAATCCGGCGGCGCATTCTCGATAACAGCACGCAACCGGTTTCGCACTACGATCCCAAGCACGTGTACACGGCCGCGAGTCACGGGACATCGCACGTCGTAACCGCGGATGCGAGCGGGATGGCCGTCTCCTCCACGACCACGATAAATACACTGTTTGGCAGTCTGTTAATGATCCCGGAGACCGGTGTGATTATGAACAACGAGATGAACGATTTCAGCATCCCCGGCCGCCGAAACGAGTTTGGGTACGAGCCGTCGCCCGCAAATTACATCCGGGCGGGTAAGCGACCTCTATCAAGCATCACGCCTGTTATCGTAGAGCTCTCCGACGGTTCGGCCTCTGAGTCTGGTTCTAGATCTTCTGACGCTGGCAAGATTTTCGCCGTAGTGGGCGCGGCGGGCGGATCTCGGATCATCAGCAGCACGACGCAGGTCCTGTACCAGATCCTACAGAACAACGCCTCCATGCCTTCCGCGATAGCGGAGCCCCGATTCCACGACCAGCTGATGCCCAACCAGGTACTGTTCGAGTACACCTTCGACAACAGCTCCGTGGCGAGCATGGCCAACAAGGGCCATGATGTCGCATGGATGCCCGTCGGGATGAGCGCCGTGCAGGGCATCCGGGTGGAGAGCGATGGGACCTTCGACGCTGTGGGAGAGACGAGGCAGAAGAATAGTGGGGGATTGACACTGTAGACTTTTGTTTGCCTTTTGCTTGGAGTAACTACTGCATGTTAGGATACATTAGACGGTTGGTATTCATGCATAGAGAGTTGCACGGCAGAAAGCCGAACTCTTGAGCTAGAATGGAGTCTTTTTCATTCATATTCAAATTCAGCATCTGGCTCCTAGCTCAATATCGCGCTACTGGCGACATCAAGCCCATTTTGTTATCAGCGGGCTCATTGTAGGGACCATCGGATTGACTCTTAATGATTACATAAAGACCGATGTCGTTCAGTTTCCACTAATCCTGAGAGCAAGATCGCTCAGAGTGGCCAACCGCCCCTTTATGCTACGAGAGGCTAGTTGGCTAGCGGGGGTTCGTTCGCCTTGATACTTATATTATCTATGATCGGCGTGCCCGGCTCACCGCCCACTTCACGACTTCGAGCCGATGACCCAGGGGTTCGGGTCTCACCAAGTTTACATCCATCCCACCACGATGGCGCTGGGATCGGGAGAGAATGAGAAGGAGAGTTCCTCGGCTACGTCGGCGAAATACCGTGCCACAGCTGCAACTTGCGGGGCAGCGGGCTCTCGGACCCGAACTCGAACTGGCTGCTGTGGAACGCAGAAAAGAGGGTCTACCGAGAGGCGACGGCGCGCGACGAGGACGAGGTCTTCGCCTCGGAGTTGGAGGAGGTCCCCACGCCCATGGACCGCCGCCACAAGGTCATCCTCAGGTTTCACCGTCGGCGAGAACCTGCGCGAGGAGCACCTCGGATATGGGCGGGCGCGATAAGTCGAGCGACGAGGTCTTCCGGCGGCTTTACAAGAGGGTCGCGCCGTTGGGCATGCCCTATGAGCCGTTACCGTCGCCTTTGAAGAAGCTCGCTGCGGACGAGAAGGCAGAATAATGAAGGGAACACTAAGATCTATATCGAGGCGGTGGACACTTCCAGGTACACGAAACCGCGTGCGGGTGGGTAGGATAGCATGCAATGAGCATACTTAACTGGCTCAAGAGAGATGAGGGGAGCTATTACATAGCGAAGACGCGCATCGGCCTTGGCAACTATATCAGTGCAGCAGCCAGGTTTCCCTAGATACTGAGAGCGTAACGGTGGTCAGGGCATCCTAGACCAATCGACCAAGAGACGGGAAGGCGATCCCAGCAACTACATTACGGAAGACGCGGCGTAGGCTGGGCGAGAAGGAATTTCTCAAAGGCCCGTTTGTGGCCCCTGAGACGGTATGTAGCACCTAGCACACCATGTTTGTTGGAGAGGCCTGCCGGTAGTTTTGGTCGAATTTAGATAGGAAACAGTTCTCAGATTAGATAGAAGAGTGAATCAAGAGCAGCTTTACTGATATTGGGGCCGATATGGCTCTTGCCTGTTTGCATCAGCTCCCATGGCCGCCATCTTCCAGTATGCTAGGATCCTGTATTAATATTGGAATGCGTCGGTAGATTCCTGCAGTCAATGCCCATGCTATCGATTCTATAAACTTACACGTCCACTAGGAAATGCATATACTCACATATCGGCAAGACCTCGCTTGAATTCGCATCGGCCCCACAGTACATATTTCCCATGACGAAAGCGTCACCATCGAGATTAGAAAATAACTGGGGCTGCTTGAAGCCTGGAGGAATACGAACAGGGTTCCAAATTCATCGCTTGTAAGTAGTTGAACAGCGTATGGTTGGTCTCTACCGGAGCGGAAGCCAGGACAGGGTCCAACACTCGAGCTATGAGAAGATGTTGCCGAAAAGGTTACATTGTATGTTGCTGATCTTCAACTTCAAGTGCGCATCGATATCCGAGCAGAACTCCCGGCAGTGCCTCAAAGTCTTGGTTTCGGTCTGAAGCTTATCGGGCGAGGCCTGGTCTTGCGCGGATAGATTTGCCGTCGAGCCAGCGCCCAGGCTTTCGGTAATCCTCTTTTAATGCTTTTCGAGCTGGCCCAGCAATTCCGCCCTGTGCAGAAAAGGTTCATACTGCTTCCAAGCAGCGCCATCGCCTGGGACGAGGAACGGTTCTTTACCACAGAACAGAAATACCAGTACGATAAGGCGTACGCGCTAGGGAACAGGTTTACGACGGTAATAATGCTGAAGGAACAGGTCCGCACCGCGGATGACGCTGTATTACAACGGCTTTTAGGGCGCGTGCGGCGAAAAAAGCAGGACAAGTCGGATCCGGACCTCCTGAACAGCTCGTGCTACCGTAAGGGCACCCGCATCCCGTGGGAAACCCGTATTACGGTAATAACGCCGCTTAACAGGAATCGCTGGAGCCTGAACCTGGAAGGGACCGGTGCCTTCCAAAAGCAGCGCGGGGAGATGATGCATATCTTTATCTCTGAACATAAATGGAAAGATGGCGAACCAAGTAAGAAAAAGGCTGTCAAAATCCTAATCCAGGGCGATGACAGCGGCATCCCTGTCCCGGCCGTCCTTATGTTCGTCCACGGCATGCCGATCGTCGTAACCAGAATACGCATTAGGGCCTGAAGCTGGTGAACGGGGCCGTATATACGGCCGTGGACATCGTAACTGATAGCGCCTACCCGGGGCATCGGGTTAGCGAGATATCGTCCTCCACTTCGGACCACCTGCCGGGATTGTGCTTTTATTGAAAATTATAAAGGGCTTCGCCTTTATAATGATGCCCGCCGGGACGATACTATTGACGCCAGTCAGCACCAATATAAAGTGTTAAAGGAAGCGACGATAGTTAAAGAAAACCGTGAACCGCCGCGGCCTTCCTTGTACCGCGGCCTTCGCCTGCACGGATTACAAGGTCCAGGGCGAGACACTGGCTCAGATCGCATTCGAGCTTCGGGGGACCAAAACGACGTACCTTGACGGGCAGGCATACCCTTCGCAATGGGACCCCTATAGCCTGTACGTGCAGTTGTCGTGATGTCGGACCCTGGAAGGGATTATGCTTCTATTCAAAGTTCGCGAGAGAGATTTTGTCGGTAATCGAGTACATTCCGGCATTGTGGTGGCGCAGGAAAGGCTGGAGAAGCAGAGCGAGGCGACGATGCGGGAGAATGACAAGAGACACGGGGGTGGAAAGCGGGTGCCTCCCGGGTGAGAAAGAAGCAAAGGTCCGACGGACACGTGATGCTGTACGTAATAAAACCTTTCGGAACTCCGTTCCACTTCGTCCCTCGAAGCATGCACATCTCTTCTCTTCATACCTTGGTCCCATTGGTTCGTTGGTTTATAACATCCACGACAGGACAAGGAACAAGCAGCAGATTGGTGATGCGAAAGATCAAGTCACGCCAGAAAACAACGGTATCATCATGAAGCTCAAATTCAAGGTGCAGACCACATCACTGGACAAACAAGCTTCCAATCGAAAGGACCAGGCCTTGGCGTCTAGACTCACCTTTGTGAACGTTGACTGCCCAATGCAGATCAAGAGCGAGGCCACTCAACGCAAGATTCGTCGTCATGTCATGAAGGACATTGGTCGTTCAAGAAGGAGGGACGCGGTTCACTCTCCAAGCACAGGTCAAAGCGCCATTACGGTGTCAAGATCTCTGCCGCATTCTATTCCGTCCTACTGGGGCGACGTCAAGGTCTGCATCAACTTCCAACGTCTCTTCTGGGCCATGGACATGGTTTCCGAAGGACTTCTGGCCTTGGCGATGGCCGATTCAGCTCATGATTTCCGCGAGAGGTTGGACATGAATCTCGATGATACGTTACAACAAAAACGTCAGCCAGATCAAGCAGGATCTCTGGACGCGATGGAGCAGTACACGGAATCACTCAGTCTTGTTCGCAAATCCATCGTTGCACCAGAGAGTCGGGTCAATCGTCATGTCATCATTGGCACTATCATTTGCTTAGCGGTTTTTGATGTAAGAAGGCCGTATCCATGTGCTTGTGTCACACTTACTAGGGAGCAGCTGCATAGCTCTTCAGAGGATATGCTGATATTGTCTTATATCTAGGAAGCTAGAAACGGTGATCCCACTAGTTGTGGGTGATCCACTGATATAGGGCTCCGGAACGGGACAACGTTGTTCCGAATGATCCCTGTGGCTCTGATGGGCTCTACAGGGGGGTGCTTTTCTGCGACAGCTTGACAATACAGTCTTGTGCTGACTGGAGCAGATGCGTGTCCGCAATCGCGAAAGATGGACGATGCACATGAAGGGGCTAGACAAGGTGGTTCAGCTCGGTGGCGGCGTGGAGGCACTCGACTCGTGTCCACCTGTCCGCCAGTCATTATTCATGCGAGAATCCACCTACTTCTTACTCTTTACCATGATCTTTTTTCTGACTATATGCTTCAATAGTGCTGATGTCCTCGGCTCACTGGTCGACGACGCCCCTCCACGATTCCAGCTACCACGACATTCCTGCTCGTTGCCCTGTGCCAAACAGTCCGATCCGCATCGTGCGCAAAGGCTTTTGGCGTCCTCTCAAATATTCCAGCTGACCTCGTCGCTCGACGAGACAGCAATCGTCGTCATTGACAGCGCTCTGAACTCCGCCTCCCAGCTCGCAACCCTGCTCAATCACATGTGGAACGCAAATAGGATGACCTTGGATCTGCTAATTCCACTGTGCACGCTTGCGCACAACGTCTTGTCACTCCCGAGGATGACGAACTACATTGGCCCAAATGAAAGGAAACAGGAAGCCATGTTGCGAATGACACCAGTCTGTGCAGCCGTGGAATTGGTCCGGATATCCGTCCTCGCTCTGCTATCCAACGTGATAACCACGACCTCCGGCGACAATCTGTATTGTGCCGCGCATCGTAGAAGCCACGTGCGGCAACTGCTGATGCAATGTGAAAGCAAAGTCTGGGCTGGGTGGGCAGAGCTGAAGTTGTGGGTGCTAATCATTCAAATATTGATGGAGGCAGGATCAGCCAGACTTTGGTTCATGGACGAGATCATGAACATCATGTCATGTCTATCGCTACAGTCTTGGGATGACTTAATGTCTTGTCTGCGTCAAGTCGTCTGGGTTGAGAAAGCGGCCATACAAGAGGTGACACAGCTCAGGTGCGATATCGAGGCGCGTCTGACAGGCAGAACTCGCGCATGACAATGGCATTTGGGGGATGAGAGATTTGCTATATGAGTCTGCTGACGATAGAAAGCCTCGCATAGAATCATGTTCATTGTTGGCTCCGATTCAACCATTGTGGTCGTTCTAGTGTGTAACTCCTCCATTGACACCGATGTACTGGCCTGTGATCCATCTGGATTTCTCGTTGACCAAGAGAAGTACGGCATCGCCAATATCAGCGGGGGTTCCGGCACGGTTGTCGGCCTTCGTCAGGGCTATCTCCGCGGCCATGAGCTCTTCCTCACGCCCCTTTGGGTACATGTCCGTCAATACCGGGCCAGGAGCTACAGAGTTGACGGTGAGGCCCTTGCTCCGGCCGAGCTTTGAGAAAGGCAAATAAAGTTAGCGATATGCCAAACCCAAGCTCCGGCGCGTATCTTCACGGTTTGAAAAGCCATCTAAAAAAGGAGAGGCAAGTAATTGTGGCAAAGAATGGCGGATGGAAACCTAGCAGACGTACCTCTTCGGCCCAAGTCCATGTCAGATTGTCCAAAGCTGCCTTGGACGCCGCATATGTTGAGATGTTCACGTTGCCCCTCTTGGAATTGGTAGAGCTGATGTTGATGATGCGGCCGCCGGGGGGCATGTGCGGAACAACGCTATTGACCATATAGAAGGGACCAAGAACGTTCAGCTGGAAAACCTTGGCTAATTGTTCGACATCCGGCTCGTCGGTGATCGGACAGAAGAAGGCGGCGCCGGCGTTGTTCACTATCCAAGAAGGGCTCAGTTTGACTCGCGCGAAGAACGCTTAATACATTACTGCACCTCATACCTAAGATGTCAACGTGGTCCGTCTTGAAACCTTCAAGAGTCTTGTTGACAAGATCCCGGGCTCCTTCGATTGTATCTACGGCAGCTTGCACGACGATAGCCTGCCCGCCGGCTTTGCGCAAATTTTCGCAGACGTTGGCGGCACGATCCTTGCTAGAGTCGGAGACGTAATTGACGACGACGGAAGCACTATTACGGGCGAGTGCGAGGGCGATACCTGCACCGATGCCATTTTCGCGGCCGGAGCCGGTGACGATGGCGACTTTTCCCTGAAGGCTAAGAGTGTCGGCCGTCATTTTCATTGCGATGAGGAAATAAGACAGTACCTTTGTCATATAAAAGGAATATCAAGAGTAGACAACCAATTGTTCCCATGCGGCGAGAGTGGATTGAAGAGTCATTAGAGGTGAGAGATTTCTAAATACTTATACCTCTTGGTGTATCTAAGCAGGACTATGCCAAAGATACGGACTGGGAACCTCCAACGCCGAGCATGGCAACCTTGGAAAGCCTTGCAATGATAAGGCCCGGCTTTGAGTCGGTTCCTGAAACTTGAGCTCGAGGCTAAGACTGTACAGCGTCGTCTCATTATTTATTCCCAATGGCTGAATCGGTTGGGAATGACTCTTATTGGAGACAGGAATTCTCAGCACGGAAGCACATGGGTTTCATTTTGATTTTTGGAGAAGTGACAATTGAAATTTCCTAATTAGGAAAACGGTAATGCGTCATTGGCGGCTGCATATCGATGTCAATGTGGGCTGTAGACCAACGCAGACCCATCATCGAAAACGCTCGCCAAGAAAGCTGGTTGTTCCTTACCTCAGCTAGCTCAGGCCTCCCTGGCTCGTTCTCTATTTTCTTCGAAGTCACTTAAGTACCGCTCCATAACGCTAAAAATCAACCAATTAAACCCCAAATCCCCGTAACGAGCTAGCGAGGCCTGAGTTTATGTTGTACGAAAGAGGGGTTCGTTCTGTACATTTCATAATTAAGAAAAACGAAATTCTGCAATATTTTAATAATAAGATGTTTCCTATAGTTATATATATATTTATACGAATCCTTTTATTATAGCTTATTATCAGTACCGTAATGGTTTTAATTAAGATCCTTTTATTATTCTTAAATATTAACGCGTTTATTAATTATAATTCGAATATATTACGTTATTATTCCCCTTTTTAAAATACGATAAATCCGAATTTTCGGAATTTTATTAAATTACGCCTTTAAAACAAAATATACGTACGTATATAATTAATTTTTGGCAATAATACCGAAAAACAAATTTAACGTTTAAAAACTTTATCCGTAATTAGATTTTTTACGAAAATTTAAGCAAAACTTTTAATTCGATTATTCGAATTAATCGGTTAATTAACGTATTAAAAAAAATAAATACGGAATAAATTGTTAATATACGAAAGTTAATAAAAGTTTATTATTTTTATTAATTAAAACCTTATTATAAATAAATATTATAATACGTTATACGAAAAGTTTATAATTTTTATAAAAAAGCTTAAATTCCGTTATCCGTAAAAAATTTATTATTCGATATTAAAATGATTTATATTACTTTAAATAAAAGTTAAGGGTTTATAAATACGTTAATTTTTAATTAATTTAAACTTTTAAATTAAGTAATTATATACTTGAAAAAAATCGTATAATACAAAACCGAAAACGAAATAGTTTCGTAATAATAACGATTTAAACGTTTTTACGTATTTCTTTTTTATAATTTTAATTATTATAATTAAGATTATTTTTAAAATTAATAATAATTATTTATTTTATTTATTAAATAAGTTTTTATTATTTTCGGGTTTATTACGAAATAAAATCGATATATTAAAAAAAATTAAGTATTTACGAAAATTGTATTACGTTAAATAAAAATGTAATCCAATTATTAAAGGTAATAAAAATAATTACGCCATTTTCTTTATAATAATACCGTTTTAATTAAAATAAATCAAGTTTTATAATTAAATACGATAAGATAATATTATATTTTAATACGATAATTTTATTATTTAAAATTATATTCGTAATATATTATTTCGATACGGTTTCGTTATACGGAACCTTATTATTATCTTTACCCGTTATTATAATTATATCCTTAAAAAAATTTAAATTAATTTATGTTCCGTTTTAATTAATATTATAAAATAAAATAATTTTATAAAACGTTATAATAATATTTGGTATTATTAAATACTTTCCGTTAATTCGTAATTAATATTATTCAGAATTTATTTTTTATTTTTATTAATATATTTTATAAACAAAATAAATAAAAATTTCCAAATTTTCTTAAATTAAAACGTTTACCGTATAATAAGCACCGTTTAATTTTATTAAATATAATTAATTAAGATAAAAGTATTATCGAAAATATTTATAATATTTATCGAAATTCTTTTTAAAAAATATGCGGTTTTAAAAAAAGATAATTTTATCGGTTTTCGAATTACTTTTATTTTATTTACGGAAATTAAAAAATAATTAGTTATATCCGGAAAATATAGGTTAATTAAATTAAAATAATTAATTTATATAATAAGAAACGATAATTTTTTCTTATTCTTATTTTATTTTATATATAAATAAATTTCTTACTTATATTTATACGTATTTATTAACTTAACAATATCGACGGGGCGTATGTAACATAAATAACTTTAAAAACGGATCGTTAATTTTTAAATAAAATAACGTAATTATATTAAAAATTATTAAAGTTTTATTTTTTTAAACTTTTTATTTTATATATATATAATATTCGTATATTTGCATTATTTTTATAGAAATTACGCGTCCGATACGAATTATTCGTAAAAGAAATATTTGGCGTATATAAAATTATTAAAAATAAATTAATTAAAAATCTTTTTTCGAAAATTTAATTTACCGAATTTATTAAATATAAATATTCCCGGTTAATCGTCGTTAAGTTCGAAATTATCGCGTATAATATAATTTCGAAATATTTTGGTTATATTAAATAAATAAGGAAAATATCGTAAAATCTTAATTAAAACGCGTTAATAAATAAAGATTTATTTAACAAAGATTTTTTATTGCTATTTGTTAATAATACGTTATTTAATAATATAAATAACGTAACGGATAATTTATAAGTATTTTATTTTTTAATTTAAAAATATAACTTATATATATTACTTTTTAAACGATTTGGTTTTAATTAAAACGTTTTAAAAGAAATTCTTTTATCGGTTAATTATAAAGCTAGTTATATTTTTAATACGGATAATATTCCGTAAGATAATAACTTTTTCGACCTAATTATTAATAATAATTAACCGTTAAACAATATAATTTTTATCGATAAAAAATTCCGAAATTATTACCGTTTTTTTAAAAAAACTTAGGTTTATCTATACTCTTCGTATATTATATATTATAACGACGTTAATTAAATTAAATAGTTAATATTAATATTATCGGTTCTTTTTTATAAGGCCGGTTAAATTAAATACGGTAAAAAAATGTTTTATTTTAATTAAATATTACGTTTTATAATATTAAATTACGTATTTAAAAATTCGATTTTAATATTAAATCTAGCTTTTATAAAATTTAAGAAGAAAATATGGAAAGTATTTAATCAAAAGGGCGAATATTATAACATATAACTTGCTAACGAACTCCACCGATCGAAAAATAATATATATAACGTTAATATTATTTTTTTTAAAATTCGTTTTTGGTTAAGTATCGTATTTTTTTTTAACGTAAATTTTATACGCGTTATGCTTTTTCGCGAAATAGGCGTTATATTATTTAAAACTTTCGTACGAAATTTTTTAAAACGTTTATATTTTTTATTTTATAATTTTTAATTTATTAAAAAATATTTATTTCGGCTTAAAAAAATAATTAAAAATCCGAAAATATTTTAGCCGTAAGTCGGAAAGTTATAAAAATTAGGTTTATCGATTTTAACGATATCGTATTTATTGTTAATAACGAAAGTAAACTTAATTAATTAAATACGATAAAAAATAAAGATTAACTTATAAATTGTTTTAACGTAATTACCCGTATAACTTTTAATACGGAATTTATTAAAAATAATTTAATTTCGGATAATCGTAATATCTTATATACGGAAAAAGGTTATAATCTTATAGTATAAATTATAAATAATTCGGTAAATAATCCTAATTAGGATTATCCGTTATTTTTTACGACATTATTAAATAAATAAAATAAGAATTTATTAAATAAAAATAAATTATTAATATAATTTTATTATTTTTTATTATTTTTATATTTTATTATAATTTATATAAGGATTTAATTTTAATATTAATATAATTTATTATTTTATATAATTTTAATTAAAGCCGTTTAATTCGAAGATTTTATTTGTAATAATATTATATAAGTTTTTCGTATTAAAATACATTAACTTATTAATAATATTATATTATTTACAGCTAAATATATCGCATAATTTTATATTAACTTATATATTTCGTATATAATTAATTTATTAAATAACGTTTTTATATGTTTTTTATAATTTTCGCCTTTACCCTTATTTTTGCTTAAGCGTTATTATAATTTATGTATTAATAAATTTATTTATATTAATAAAATCTAGGATTATTTTTACTTTAGGCGTTATATCCAGGTTTAAATTTTCCTAAAAACTTTTATTCGGGCTATATAATAATGCCTTATATTTTAGAACCGCGTATAAATAGTTTTTGCCGCATTTCTATGTATAATTTATATATTTATTACCTGCATAATCCCGTAAATTATAATATTTATAAAACGGCTATATAATATATACCTGCTGGTTAATTAATCCGGTTTATAAAGTTATAAACTTTTTTTCGTATCGTTTATAAAGTATTCGATCTATATATTCTTTCCGTTAAATTACGAAAGCCGTAATTAATCGATTATTTTTAATTAAATTTATAATTTAATAGCTTATAAGGCTTATATAATTCGTTATAACGTAAATTTTGTTTTATTAAACGTTATTTTTTAAAATGTTCCGAATAGTAATATTAATATTTAACGCTTATGTAAATATTAAATTTTATAAAGATAAGAAGTTTTATTTATAATATAAGCCTTTTATAATATTATTAAGTTTAAAGATTATTATTAATTATAAAATTTACTTAATTAATATACGGTTAATTTAACGTTAAACGTAAGGTACTTATAATTTTCCAATTTTTCTTTATATTAATATAATTTTGTAATATAAATTTAATATCTAAAATCAATTACGTATAATATACGCTTTTTATAAAATACGTTTTAAATTTTAAAATAATTAAATATTATTTAATTAATACGAAATTATTTTAATTAAAATAAGGCTTTAAGTTATGTTATATTACGGATTATTTTAATAATAATTTTAACTATTTATTAATTTAAGATCTTATTATCCGTTTTTAAGGTTATTTTTTAATGGCATTATTAACGAATTTAATATGCTTGGTAAAAAATTCAACGTTTACCGGGTATATTTAAGGTATATTATCGTTAGGAGTTTTAAAAAAGGGGTTTAATATATTATTAAAGTTATTTATATTTTATGATATTATAAAAATATAAAGATATATTTAATAATAAGTATTTTAAATATTAAATAATATAAATACGTTAATTTTATTTATTATAATATGGAAAAATATAAAAAAGTATATAAAATAAAGGTAAGTTATATTAAAATAAATAATGTTAATTACATATTAAGTAACATCCCACACATATGAGCGAGACACACATATGAGCGAATCACTTTTTGGCACTTCCCAACAATGCACCCAAATAACTCAACCACAACACCTTAAATCAACTTAAATTAATCGAATACTTCTTTGCTAACTGTATTTATAGCTTCTTTTCCAGTATGCACATTATATCAAGGCTTGTTGCGGACGCCATATTACTATTCCTTTCTCTAACCCGCCCGCGACCGACTAACCTTTAACGCGTCCCAGCTAATATTACCTCCGTTTCGCAAGAATTAAAACCGACAAACGAGAAAACGATTATTAACCGAATCCTTAACGCATATACGAGAGCGCTTTTGTTCCGGCTTTAATACGTAAAAGATATTCGCAAAATACGTCGCATCGGAAGGTTATAAGGCTTTGTTAAAGGGCGCGTTATAAGGCTGTGGGGCAAGGCTGTAGGGCTTATTGTGGGGTACGTTCCGGGGCGCGTCGCGGGGAGCGTCGGAAGGCGTGTTGCGGTATTGCAGGACTTGTCGCAATAATTCGATTTTGCGCAATTAAAAGATTATAACAAACCTTTGGAATAAGAAAGAAGACTTACTATAACACATAAACATGTTTTTTTAGCCGTCAAAAAGGGTGGTGGCAAAAGAATGCTGTTAATAGTTGCTAAAGGTGACGGTCGCAAGACGGTTAGAAAAAAGGAATGGCAATAAGGCGTCCGCAACAAGCCTTGATATAATGAGCATACTTGGAAAGAAGCTGTAAATACAGTTAGCAAAGAAGTATTCGATTAATTTAAGTTAATTTAAGGTGTTATGGTTGAGTTATTTGGGTGCATTGCTGGGAAGTGCCAAAAAGTGATTCGCTTATATGTGTGTCTCGCTCATATGTGTGGGACGTTAATTATAATAATTATATTCGGTATATATTTAAATAAAGGAATTTTATAAATTACTTTAAGTAATTTATAATAAAGGAAAAGTTTTATATAATTTATATACGTTTATTAATTGCTTTTTATACGTTATTATTTCGTTATAAAAAATAACGTTAATTTTTAAGTTAATATTTAATAATATAACGTACCACACCAGCTCCCCGCTCACACCAGCTCGCCGCTCGTTTTTTTACCATTTTAACCATATAGCTTTAATCATTCATTTTTTAACACCAACAACATAAAACGGCTTATAAAAAAAGCGAAAATGAACCTAGCCGTTTAGGCTAAAAATCGGAACCCGAAACTTAGTTATAAACGTCTTTATGCGATATATAACGTTTCCGAATCTACCTTAAGAGACCGATACAACGGTATAGCTTCCCGAGCCGACATTATCCCTAATTTACGAAAATTGACGCTAACCGAAAAAAAAGCGATTGTCGACCGTATCCTTAACCTAGATGCGCGAGCGTTTCCTATCCGGCTTCAGCATATTAAAGATATGGCGAATTTATTACTCGCCCAGCGCGTTGCAGAACGCGTCGGGGTTAATTGGGCGTCGAGATTTGTTAAACGGCAAAAAAAGCTCCAAACGCGTTTAAATCGGAAAATCGATTATCAAAGAGTATTATGCGAAGATCCAGAGGTATTTTGTAAGTGATTCGAACTCGTTCGGGTTACAATCGCAAAATACGGTATCGCAAAAAAGGACATTTACAATTTCGACGAGACGGGCTTTTTAATGGGGCTTCTTATGGCATCGGGCATAGTAATTACAAATACTGAAAAACGTAAAAAACCTAAATAGGCGTAATAAGATAATCGGGAATGGGTTACAGTTATACAAACTATTAATTCGCAAGGTTGGGCTATACCGCCATTTATTATTTTGGCGGAAAAAACCCACCTTAGTTTTTAATATCGCAATAACCTATTACTAACCGATTAAAAAATCGGTACCAGTCCTAATGGTTAGACAATAAACGAATTAGGTCTAAAATGGATTTAACATTTTAATAAGCATATACGAACGCGTACGAAAAGAACCAAACGTCTCTTTATCCTTAACAGCTACGAAAACCATTATTCGATCGAATTCGAAGAATACTACGCGAATAACGGCATTATTACGCTTTGTATACCCGCATATTCCTCCTATCGGCTCCAACCTTTCGACGTTTCCTGTTTCTCCGTTTTAAAGCGCGCTTATTCGCTTTATATCGAAGGTTTAATGCGACGTTACCATATCCATATCGCGAAAGAAGATTTCCTCGCCGGTTTTTACGACGCGTTTAAAGCTACCATAACGTCCGACAACATTAAATCCGGATTTGCAAAAGCTGGACTTGTTCCATTCGATCCCAATAACGTTCTTTCCGAATTGGAAGTTCTTCCGGTTATACCTACACCGACGGTCTCGCCGCTTACCTCCGCCGGTTCTAATCTTTCCCCTCCCACGAAGACCCCTATAAATATCTATAAAGCAACTAAGCAAAAACGTTATTTGCAAAAAAGGATTAAAAATCATCAGGGTAGCTTGCCGACAAAAATAATGGAATCGGTTAATCTTTTGACGAAAAGTAACTTATTACTTTTGCACGAAGTTGCTCTTCTTCGAAAAGAAACCGCCCAATTACGCGAAACGAACCATATTTTAAGCAAACGTCGGAAAACCAAAAACAAACGTCTTCAAAAAGGAGGGACATTTACTATACAAAAAGGACAAGCTTTTTTAACCGAAAAGGAAGGGGGTGGTGAAAAAATGCAGCCAACAGCGGTTAAAGGTGGTCGTCGCAAGAGGGTTAAGACGAAGGAACGGCGATGTCGCGTCTGCGGCAAGCCTGGACATAATACGCGCACTTGTCAGGAAATTATAAAGACGTTTAGCGATAAAGAATCCGATTGATTTTAATTGATTTAATGTGTTATGGTTAACTTATTTGAGTTTGTTGTCGTAAAGTGTTAAAAAACGAGCGGCGAGCTGGTGTGAGCGGGGAGCTGGTATGGTACGTTATATAAATTTAATTATTTATATATTTATAATTATACAATTTTAAATTTTGTATATATATTAAACTTAATTATATATATTATTTTGGGATTTCCTTATAATTTATAAATTATTTATAAGCTTCGTTTATATGTTATAAAACGTTATATTCTTTTTTAATATTAATAATTTCTTCCGGATATTATTTAATATATAAACTTTATTTATTTATTATATTTTATACCTTAAGTTATTATTTCCCGTTTTAATTAGTTAAAAGTATTACCGGTAAGTTTATTATATCCTAAGATTAATTATTTATAAATACTTTTATAATAATATTTAATATTATGTAGTTATTATAATAAAATTACCGCCGTTTAATAAAACGGAATATAATAATTATATTTTAGCATAATATAATAATTTAATAAAAAATTAGAATATATATAATAATATAAATGTTACCAAGTTAACGTTTAATATAAGTTATATTAATTAAGGCGCTATTTTCCTTATTTTCCTTATAGCTATATATATTATTTTCTTAAATTTTACGTTAATTAACAAATTATTTTATTATGTTTTTAAATAAGTATTTAATAAAGTTATAATATCTTAAAACTTTAATAAAACAAGATTTATTAATATATATATAAAAGCGGAATTTATTTACTGTTATATAATCCTTAACGTATATTTTACTTATAATAATATTAAAGTTATATTTAAATAAATATTTCAAGGTTTTAATTATATATATATAAATTATAAAATATTAATAAAAAATATATTTATATATATTAATAATATTTAAAATTAATTTTTATTATTAAAAAACGAAATCATAAAATGATATATAATATTATTCGTTTTTTTCGTTATATTAGAATATAGCTATAAAATTAACGAATTAAAAATTACGAATTATTAAATAATGGGTTTTTAAAATTATAAAGTAAGTATCCTTTATATTATAAATTTAATTACCGTATTTTATTTAAAAAAACGTATAATTCGGACCGTTAATTATTTCCGGAAGTTCATAAATAATAATAATTTGCATAATATAGATAATATTAAAAATATGGTTATTTTATAGTTTTAATTAAGATTATAAAACCGTAAAACTTTTTATGGTATATATTATATAAATATTATTTTTATAATATTAAATAAAGAAAAAATCCGCCTTTATTCGTAAATTTATAACGAATAAATTATTATATATAAAAATTAACTTTATAAATATCGTAGCATATTCGGTATTAACGTTAAAGTTTTTAATAATTATTTATTATGTCCGATTTTTTGTTTATTTATATAGGATTCCGACATAAAAAAATTCTAAAATTTACCTATTATCCTAGTTATGCCAAAAGAAATAGCTTAATATTAAATAACCGAAATCCCGTATTTTTATAAGTTTTATACCTTAAAAAGAAAAGTTTTAAAAGTTGTAGCCGGAGATACCGGTAAACCCTAACTTAAGGTACTTATTAAAGTATTTATTAATAAATGATTTATTTAAGGTTTCGGCGAAATTATTTATTTTAATAAATTTATTATTATTAAAATCTTTATTAAAATTACGACGAAATATATAACGGAAATCCGGAAGTATTAATCAAGACTTTAAATTAATTATTATAAGAATACCGTAATTATTAAAATCTTTAGCTTAAAAAATTTAACGTACGTGGCAGGTTTTAAAAAAAGGTAATAAAAGGTCGGCTTTAAAGGATACCATTTACGGTAACGGGAAAATAAAATTATAAAACGTAAAAATTCCGGATTTATTATAAGACCGGAATCTTAAATATTTCGAGCTGGTATTTAAAAAAAAAGCGGACGTCGGAATAGCTGTATTTATGGCGAAAGAATAGCCTTTTTAATATTGGCTAAAAATTATCCATATTATTTATTTACCCGTATAGTTAATCCCTTACGTTAATTAATTAATCCGAACTAAGGTACTTTAAAAGTTAAAAAGGATAAAAATATTTTAAAAGTTAATACGATAAGTTCGAAAAAAAAAACCGAAAGGTAAGATTTAAAAAATATTAATTTGGTATTTTAAAGGGTATAAGTTAAAAAGTATAATTTGTTAATAATTACAATAAATTATAATTTGTAACGCGTTATATTAAAGTTTGTTAATATCCCCAGTTTATAAGGTTTATTATATATCCGTAATAATATATAATTAGTCCGGATTAAAAAAAGTTAATATCCATAAATTACTTAATAGGTTTAAAATTAATAAAATGAATATAATAAATAAAAAATGTATTAATAATATTATTTATATTATTTAATTATTTTTTTATACGATTAAGCTATTTTAATATAAAGGGGATATAGTTTCGGACTTTAAGGTAACGCTTATATCCCGTAAAAACGTAGGTAAGCTGGCGAAGTATACTTATAACGTTTTTTATTTTAACGAATTTGAAAATATACCGTTAAAAGCCGCGAAAAGTTAGAACGTCCGCCTTAACCTTTAATATGTTACGACGTTTATTCCGTAAAGACGTAAGTAAGCTGGCGAAATATATTTATAATATTTTTTATTTTAACGAATTTAAAGATATACCGTTAAAAGTTGCAAAAAGCTATAACGTCCGCCTTAATTTTTAATATGCCTTACTTATTAACGACCGCGACCTCGTTTTAAAGCCGAATGCGTTTTTTGTTATCCGTTCCGATCAAAACCGGCCGGGTTTTATTTTTTAATTTTTGGCTTAATATCGCGATTATTATTATTATTAAATAAACGTTAACGTATGACACAAGCGAGCTGCGCGCACAAGCGAGCTGCGCGGATTTTTGCATTTCGCAATAATTAATCCAAATAACTTAATTACAACATATTTAATTAGTTCAAATTAATCGGATTTTTTTTCGTTAGTTGTATTTACAACTTCTTTATAAGTACGCGCATTATGTCCGGGCTTGCCGTAGACGCCATACTTCCGTTTTTTCGTCTTAACCCTTTTACGACGACTACCTTTAGCCGCTGTTGGCTGCATTTTTTTATCACCCCCTTCCTTTTCGGCTAAAAAAGTTTGTCCTTTTTATATAGTAAGTGTTCCTTTTTCCTGAAGACGTTTATTTTTAGTCCTGCGGCGTTTATTAAAAGTATGGTTGGTTTCGCGTAATTGGGTAACTTTTTATTTTAGGAGAATAACTTTATGTTAAAGTACCAGGTAACTTTTGGCTAACAGATTAACCGAATTAACGATTTTTGTCGGCGAGCTACCCTGATAATTTTTAATTTTTCTTTATAAATAACGTTCTTGTTTTGTTACTTTATGGATATTTGTAAGGGTTTTCGCAAAAGGCGAAAGATTAAAACCGGCGGAGGTAAGCGGCAAAACGGTTGGTATAGGTACAACTGGAGGAATTTCTAAGTCGGATAGGACGTTATTAAGATCGAATGGAACAAGTCCGGCTTTTGTAAATCCGGATTTGATATTATCGGACGTTATGGTAGCTTTAAACGCGTCGTAAAAGCCGAGGAGGAAGTTTTTTTTTACGATATGGGTATGGTAACGTCGCATTAAATTCTCGATATATAACGAATAAGTACGTTTTAAAATAAAACAGCAGGATACGTTAAAAAGTTAAAGCTGATAAAAGAAATGCGTAAGTATATAAAGAATAATAATGCCGTTATTCGCATAATATTTTTCGAATTTTATTAAATAATGGTTTTCGTAGCCGTTAAGGATAAGAAGATATTTCGATTCTTTCGTACGCGTTCGGGTATGTTTATCGAAATACTAAATCCATTCTAGATTTAATTCGTTTATTATCCAATCATTATGGCTTATACCGAGCTTTTAATCGGGTAGTAATGCGTATTTTTGATATTAGGAATTAAAATGGTTTTCCCCCGCCATAATAATAAATAACGGTAAAGCTTAATTTTGCGAATTAACAGCTTGTATAACTGTTACTTATTCCCGATTACCTTATTAAGCTTATTTAAGTTTTTTACGTTTTTTAATATTTGTAATTATTATACTTAATGTTATAAGAAGCTTTATTAAAAAGCCCGTTTCGTCGAAATTATAAATATCTTTTTTTACGATGCCGTATTTTGCGATTATAACCCGAATAAGCTTAAACCATTTGCGAAATCCCTTTAGATTTTCGCATAATACCTTTTAATAATCGATTTTCCGATTTAAACGCGTTTTAAGTTTTTTTTGCCGTTTAACAAAGTTCGACGCCTAGTTAATCCCGACGCGTAACGTAACGCGTTAGGCTAGCAGTAAATTTGCCATATCTTTAACGTATTAAAGCCGGATAGGAAACGTTTACGTATTTAAGTTAAGGATTTTTTCGATAATCGATTTCTTTTCGGTCGGCGTTAATTTTCGCGAATTGGGAACGGTATCGTATCGCGCAGGTTTACCGTTAATTCGGGTTTTTAAAGTAAAAGCTGGAACCGTATATATAGAATCAAGTTTGGTATAAGAAAGTTTGGAATTATTCTTTTTAGCCTGAACGGCTAAGTTTATTTTGGCTTCTTTTGTAAGCCGTTTCATGACAGTGGTGTTGAAAAATAAACACTTAAAGTTGAATTGTAAGAAAGTTAGAAAAAACGCGCAGCTCGCTTGTGCGCGCAGCTCGCTTGTTGTTATACGTTATTTGTTTTTAGCGCGTAATTTTATAACCTTGATAAGGATTATTACCTCGGTTTTATTTTCCGATATATTATTTATAATGTTGGGTTACGTATTATCGCCTTTTGGTAATGCCGGCGATTCCGGTAATAATATAAGAATAAACGAATTATGCGAATATAGGTATAGTGTTACGGTACCAACGTTACGGCTTAGCTAAGCAGCCATAACGCTATATAGCTGCAGGCGCACCACGCCTCTTAGATAGTTCTCTCTTTCTTCTTCGTGCA
>QJNU01000136.1:95055-140369 GCA_004154915.1 Monosporascus ibericus | reverse complement strand
CCCCCCCCCCCCCCCCCCCCCCCCCCCCCCCCCCCCCCCCCCGCCCCCCCCCCCGGGCCCCGCCGGGGGTATGTAATGCTAACAAAACCACACTCCACACAAGCATACGGGCAATGGCAACAGCTTTTCCAAGACATAAAAAAACAGTAAAAGCATCGTGAGCCTATCGGGTTGGGTATATATATCTTTATGCAGTTCGCTGTACAATATTGTATACAGCGTAATTTGTTCATCACGTCAATCCCCAACGCCTTCCCTACGTTAAATGCACCTGCTCCGATATATGCGACTTGGATCGGCTCTTCGGCGACTACACGTACGAGTCCAATTGCTTGACAGATAGTAATGGCCTTGTTACTCAGGCCGAGTCGGATCCCTTAAAATCTCTGTCGAGTGCTCCTTGAATATCTAGAGACCATGTCGTTAGTTTACACACGACTCACCCAGAACCACGATAGGCAAGGAGGATGTGACTTACGGCCCATGCATGTCGGACATAAAGTGTGCATCTTCTTGGTCCTCCCACAAGCAGGGCATTTGTTCAAATTCGTGACATCCTTGAGAGCCTTGCCTGCCATCTGCCGGTGTCTCTTCTTCATATGCGACGTCTTCTTCTTGGGCACTGCCTTCAGTATGCCTTCCCATATGTCTCCCAATATCGAAGGGATATGCTGAATGGCCGCGGGTATGGCAATGGCCAAATATGGTATGGAAGGGAGTTGCGAGCCGTGCGACTGCTGTGTGTAGAGGATTGTTGATCTGAACGGGGATGCGAAGCTTGTGGAGGTGGAGGATAGTCGCGGGAAGAGAGACGACAAGGCTGACGATATTCGCAGCTGCTGAATGGCGGCCATAGTGACTTTTCTTCTGGGGTTGAGATTCTTTCGAAGTTTATTTGAAAATTGGCTACTTTTCCAAGCCCCCGGGCCACCACTTCCAACGGAGAAAGGCCGTGAGTTAGCTGTTACGGTTACGGTAGCTATGCGATTCTCCCAGTGGAAGTTGCTATCTCGATCGGCAGGATGGGGAAAATTGGCTCGCAATAAAAACCAACGCTAGCCGAAAGAGTCGCAAATGCACAAAATACAGTCTAGACCTTGTGCGGCCTAGGGAAAAAGCACAGACTCAAATGAACCTATCAACTGCTGCCAAACCCCTTCCCCCTTTCTCGGGGGAAGCCATAATGGCACTATGCAACCCCAGGAGGCAGGAGCCCAGTGGCTGCCCAGTGAGAGCCGGGCTGCACCTTCTACCGTGAAATTATTTTGGTGTCTTCTTCGTTACTTACACGTCGAATCATCCGACAGCAGGGACCAAATCTCTAATAACTCCCTCTCCTCTAATTGCACTACAATCATTCACCGGCCATCCACTCAGGACTTAGCTGTTCATCTTTCGCGCCGCGCCTTTTTTTTCCCTTCATTCGTTTTCTACGATTGCCCCGACACCACTTCTTGGAATAGGAACAGCGACTGATACCCCCTGATTTTATCAATTCCTTCCCTTTCCAACAAACTTTCCCACGCTGGTCTACCGTTGCCATTCTCCCGAAAGCCATGGCTGTTCCGACCGTCCACCCCGATAGCCACGTCGGTTTCGACAGCATCACGTCTCAGATCGAGCGCAAGCTCCTGAAGAGAGGTTTCCAGTTTAATGTCATCTGTGTCGGTAAGCTTCATCCGCCGCTTCCCGCTCTTCAGCTATCCTTCTCCGGTGATGCTGGTCAAGCAGTGCTGGATGATGCCTAAACGGTGACCGAACTTACGCGTCTAACATTCATCTGCAGGCCAGACTGGTTTGGGAAAATCTACCCTGATCAACACCATCTTCGCGTCTCACTTAATCGACTCTAAGGGCAGAATGTTGCCTGATGAGCCCGTCCGCTCGACCACCGAGATTCACCCCGTTTCCCACATCATCGAGGAGAACGGTGTGCGTCTGCGACTGAACATCGTCGACACCCCGGGTTATGGTGATTTGATTAACAACGACCGCTGCTGGGACCCTATCGTCAAGTACATCAAGGATCAGCACTCCGCATACCTACGCAAGGAGCTTACGGCGCAGCGAGAGCGTTACATCCAAGATACCCGTATCCATTGCTGCTTGTTCTTCATTCAGCCTTCCGGCCACTCTCTGAAGCCCATCGATATTGTCGTCCTGAAGAAGCTTTCGGATGTTGTCAACGTCGTACCTGTCATCGCCAAGGCCGACACCTTGACCCTTGAAGAGAGGCAAGAATTCAAGGAGCGCATCAAGGAGGAGTTCTCTTTCCACAACCTCAAGATGTATCCCTACGATAACGACGAGTTAGACGAGGAAGAGCGCTCCGTTAACACCCAGATCAAGGTTTGTCACGTGCTGGGTCCTGATTTGGGCTTGTGCTAATCAACCCTGCAGAGCCTTGTTCCTTTTGCCGTTGTCGGCTCCGAGAAGAACATCATCGTCAACGGCAAGCAGGTCCGTGGACGTCAGAACCGATGGGGTGTTATCAATGTCGAGGATGAGAACCACTGCGAATTCGTCTACCTTCGAAACTTCTTGCTCCGAACGCATCTTCAGGACCTCATCGAGACTACTTCACAGATCCATTACGAGACCTTCCGTGCCAAGCAGCTGCTGGCCCTCAAGGAGAGCAGTGCGCAGGGCCACGGGAGCAGACCCATCAGTCCCGCCGCGGACCGCGAGCTTAGTAGGAGCTCTCAGAGGATGACCATGAATGGTTATTAGCAACGTGCCTCTATAAGACGCTCGCATGCTTATTCCTTTATGATCCATGCCGGCAAAGCGATATCCCTAGTCCCTCCTTGGCTCTAACAGCTGATCCTCGGATGGAACTCGTAACGCTGTGAAGGATTCACCATTCGAGCATTCCTGTCATGAACATACGAACCCCACTCCTCAGGCCGGGGAACGGTATGGCCTATGAAACCAGAATTAATCGACCGTATGACGAGCCAGAGGAGGGCGTCCATGATATCCGGGCCGGCGACACGTTGACCCACGTGACGTAGTTATCCCTGATTGCATTATGTTTATGTCGGGAAAGCAAGCAGTATTCAGTCCCGCGGAAAAGGATTCAAGACTCGACGTTCTTACTATTATTTCCTTTAGTGTTGCTCCTAGCTATACCTTCATCTTCTAAAGATTAATTAAAGATCGAGCCGCTGTCAGTTTTGAAACCTGATTCAATAAAGTCTCTAGACTCTCGAGGATCCGATGGGTTGGGTGATGTGGTGTTCTTGTGAGAGTCTGTGGTTATGGTATTTGTTTTATGAGTTTTCTGTTAATATCCGGCGCACTTCATCTACGTTGGGCATAATGCACACCCGCAATGCTCTCCCCATCCCATTCTGCCTCCAGCCTACAAGGCTCGTGCACGGAGCCCTCAGCTGCTCCTATGCACGCCGACCTAGCCTCGACGAACTCGAGCTCGTTGCGTGCCTTTGTCAATGGCGTAGCAATGGAGTCCTCATCCGCATCCCCTCCATTGCGGCCTCGTGTTTTTCGAGACTTGAAGCTCCATGGGAAGCTAGTGAAATACGAAGGGCGACCGGTTCAACGTGACCCGCCTGTGAAGGATGTGGACCCCGTGTATAACGCACATAGGAACATGCGGCTCATAAGATACGGCATGCGCCAAAGTCTACCCTCGAGTCTGTAGAGTAATATACCTACTGAGGACATGAGAGAGATGGGTTGCACACATATGTGTATAAGATGCTCGAGAGCTTAAAAGCCCTTACGAATAACGCCCAGGTAGATAGGTATCAGTCGGTTCCAGGTACCTATGTAGTACGGACCCTGTGGGTTCGTGTCATCGTCCGTCACGAACGAGCCCTCTTCCCCTCGTCCTCTTGGTTGGTCGTCCGCTCCGGCATAGATACCTAGCTATAGGATAGATGCTAGGTCCTTTAACTGCATGTGCTCTGCCAACCCTTCGTTCCTCTTTGTCGGCGCCTACAGAAGTAGGCTTCCTCGCATGGGCACCGACCCTCTCACATAATCATTAGGTAAATATGTATTCTTTAACAACGCTTAGTGCACGTCTGCCATACTGGGCGGTGAGGACTGGCTGCGAACATCACGACCCTCATGCTTGAGTTGTTAAAGCCTAGGTATGTGTGTCATGCATGAGTGTTGTATGTGGCAGCAGGTGCCATCTGATCGAATTTGCAACATCTTCCCTATTTGCACGTCATACCTACCGTCTTTCGTTCGTTTATGACTACATGAAAGAAAATTGACACTCGTGTAATGTGAATTGACTGAGAAAGTTCATATTCCAGGTCAGGAGCTACAGGATACCAGGGATTGCAAGAAGACCACACAGCGACTGGTAGCGGCAACAACTCTAACTTAACAACCATGTTCTCCATAGAACTCGAATCCATGTTACATGATTGGCTACTTGAGGTTCATTTCCTGGGGAGCACATACCTGAAAATGTAGCCACCTGCCGCTTACTGTGTGTAGTCTTCTGGCAGTCGGGGGACATAGACCTCCTGGTTTTGTTGATAACATTGCGATTTATAACGTGATGGAAGTTGCAAATTCAATTGGAGGGCCGTGGGCAGTGGGCAGGTGCAGCGGCAGGCTCGTCCCCCCCGAGATGGGCCTGGACAATGGGGCCCGTTATCCAGGGGTCGTCTTGTCGCAATCAAAATTTACACGATATTTGTCTCCCCCTATCTCCGCTCACTCGCGCGGGCGGAAGGGGGACTGCATGAAGCACGAGTTTCTAACGGGGAGCGTCTCACGTTCCCGTGGATCAAGTGTTTATGGTGGCAATTGGTAGCTGTGACATCGCTTTCCCTTCTGCTGTCGGATTTTGATGCGCTTGCAGGAGAGAGGGGAGATGCAGCGAGGCTATTTGAAAACGATCTGCACTTCTTTAGATCTTGAAAACATAAGATTCTCTTCTGCATAGGCAGGTAGGTACCCACGCAAGCAAGCTCTCATGAGTGCAGCATCAACTGTGAGACCGTCAAGGGAAACCCACTAAATAACAATGACGTTCTCATATATGATTGACTACCTATGAAATTACTAAAGCATTAAAGCGTTTCACTCTCAAAAATACGTACCATTGAGCAGCACAGGTTTTGGTTGGCTCATCTTCTCCCGCCGCTATGCCCCTCCCAACGCCGTCTCAACTAAGTGCTTTTCATCTATAAGGATAGACACGTGTGATAACTCGACAGAGATAAGAGATATACTGTGGTCTCCAGGTTTTCCAGTCTCCAACAAAGAAAACCATCTTGCTGCCTATCTAACCTTAGGTATGAAGAGTCCCAAGACCCTAAACCCAAAACCGGAACTAAGTCTTGAATCTGGTTCCCCGTATTGAACCAGAAATTACAGTACGGCTTTGGATACGGTAGACGAATCTCCAACGGCGGTGTCATATTGCTCGGCAAGAGAGACCGAGAATAGTGTCACGACCGTCTCAAGCTGGATTGGATTGGCAGAACATGACTTGATAGAACGATCCATTGTGGGAACGGAGAGTGACCGATGTAACAGGAATGCCCAAGCTATTACGCCAATGTTGACTAGACAGGCCCCCCAAGTTGTTCATGGGCTTGATTTATAGAGCGCTAGGGGCTCCCCTCTATACCATAAAGTTATAATAATCTAATAGAATTCCCTAAGAAGTGTGGTGGGTCTGGCCAAGCCAGCAGATTTCTACACCCAGGCACAAGGAGATGATTGGCAGACCATTCGCATCAACTTCCCATTCGTGCACCAAGATGTACCCCGTGAGAAGGTATCAAATTGCCCAGCCCGGCAAGTGGATGGACTCATTCTGGGCTTCTCCTGCCTGCCCAGCGCTGGCTTCTTTCATGTCGATTGGGGCGGTCTCCGCGCACTAACCAAAAGTGGCCCTTCCCCCTTTGCAACTTTGATATCATCGTGCACATGGGATTCACTTCCAAGTTCTTAATAAGGACCGTCGATACCCACTCCGGCCAACTTCCCAACCGTAGTCACTCATTCACTAATCTCGTCGTCTTCTCTACACACTCTCTCTCTTCCGGCCACGGGCTTTTTACTTCTGCATAGGCGATTCTGACCTTCGTTCATTTTCAGTCACTCTCTTGGGATACTATTAACCATTCGGAAAACACAGTCGGTCAGGGAGATTGCGGTCGAACTATCACTGCCCCACTAAGATAATATTCGATACCGTACACATACAGCAAAGGCGCCGCAGATATACCCTTTGTTTGGCTATAGAGAAGGCAGCGGATCTACTGAAATCTGTGACGTTGAGCCGACAAGTCGTCGAGATGCTGGTGAGTCCCAAACATGATTCGTTGGTCGCCAGAAGTTCGGGGTCAGCCGCACTGCATGCGGCAATGGCGTCGTAGAGCATTGGCCATCAATCCTGGGGGATCTGACCTTGCAGCGGCGATCACGTTCTCGGCATGAATAGCAGGGATGTCTACTCAGCAGATCAACTGACAATGGTTGTTCCTAATGCAGGTACAATCGGCGGCTCTTGTCGCGTTCGGCGCGACCTTGGCCGCGGCCGTTCAACCACTTGAGGTCAGAGGCAACCAATTCGTCAATCCTAACACCGGCAATGCCTTTCAGATTGTCGGAATGGCATACCAGCCCGGTGGCAGCGCCGGATACGACCCTAGTCACGGTCGGGATCCCCTCTCGGATCGTGACGTCTGCACTCGTGACGCCGCTCTTATGCAGATGCTGGGTGTCAACACCATCCGAGTGTACAATCTGGATCCTAACTTGAATCATGACGAGTGCGCCAGCATCTTCAACGCGGCGGGTATGTACATGCTGATCGACGTAAACTCTCCTCTCCCGGGTGAGGCTATCAACAATCTTGAGCCCTGGACGTCATACTATGCCGCCTACCTCAACCGCACTTTTGCCGTTGTCGAAGGCTTCAAGAACTACCCCAACACTCTGGCTTTCTTCTCCGGCAACGAGGTCATCACGGATGAGAAAGTTTCCGAGTTCGTGCCCCGCTACGTGCGTGCTGTGACCCGCGACCTCAAGAACTATGTCAAGAACCACGTTGATCGTCCCATTCCTGTTGGCTATTCGGCCGCCGACGTTCGTGTTATTCTTGAGGACAGTTGGAACTATTTTCAGTGCGCTATCGACGGAGACGAGGACGACATGTCTCGCGCTGATATCTTTGCTCTCAACAGCTACTCATGGTGCGGTGATAGCAGCTTCACCGAGTCCGGTTATGATGACCTTGTTGCTATGTTCGAGACGACCTCTGTCCCAGTCTTCTTCTCCGAGTTCGGTTGCAACGAACCCTCGCCCCGCCTCTTTACCGAGATTCAATCCATTTACAGCTCTGACATGATGGGCGTCTTCGCTGGCGGTGTCGTTTACGAGTATACCCAGGAGGCCAACGACTACGGCCTGGCCGAGATCAACAACGACGATCAGTCTATCGACCTCTTGTCTGACTTCCATACTCTGCAGGAACAGTATGAGAACGTCGACTTCGAAGCGGTTCAGAGCATCAAGGCAACGAACAAGAAGTACCCTCCTCCCGAGTGCAAGCCAAGCCTTATCAAGGACGAGCGCTTCGAAAACAACTTCACCCTACCCGTGCCACCACCCGGAGCTCAGAAGATGATTGATGACGGTATCTCTCCTAAGCCCGTCGGCAGGCTTGTTGATATCGATCAATGGGACGTCGTGTATGAGGTCAAGGACTCTGATGGCAATGTGGTGACGGGCCTTGCGGTGGAGCCCCTCGCTGATGATGTGGTTAACACTCCAGGAACCAACCAGGGTGGAAGCATTAGTGCTGCGAGTTCCGATTCGGATAATTCGGACAATTCGGAGAGCGCTGCCGTCCGAATGGCCTCGACCGGCTCAATCGTCATCCCTCTCGCCCTCGCTGTCTCGGTCGTAGTGGGCCACCGGTTATTCTAAAAATAAAGTAAAAGGAGCATGAAATATCCACCTTGGTCACTCGGATGGCTGGATCGGGACCATACTTAGTTCTTTGGCGGCTCGTGGGTACCACATTCCGCCATCGAGGAAAGGCGAATGCCGTCACAGATCCCAAACCGTGCAACCGCGTTAGTTACAAGTTGGTCCAGACTTGCCAATAACGGCAAGATAGACATTGTGCACTATGGCAGCTTTGGCGTTGTCGTTTGTTGTATCGAAGCACACGGCTCTATTCTGCTCTTCCTTTGATATCTCTAGGATTGGAGTGAGGTTCGCTGGGCTGGTTTTGTATCTTCCTGTAAGCTCAATTGTACATAGAAGCGATTCCGAGCCATGACAATTTTTAGTAAATGATAGCCTTTCTGTTTTGCACCTTTAATCTGCAATCTGTCATGTGATTAAATACGGCGATGCAGGGTTGACCAAGTAATCGTGTGATTTTTTCATGCGTGTTGCAATCCAGAGTGGCTTGATTTCTACGGGCAGACCAGAGTCCATGGCTTCGGGAATTTCTCGCTATGATGGATGCTCGGTGTATGCAAATAGATCCATGTTTCATGGTCAACGCGATCATAGCGCTGGGTAGGTATAAACCTCGAGTTGGCGATTACGCCCTGCCTATCCTCTCCTCCCACTCTGAGCTAATTTTCTATTGAATAACAGTGACGATGGCATACGACCATGCTGTCGATTCTGAAAACACTGGAATATCCAGATAACGGAAGAAAGAGCAAAAAGGGGAAAGAAAGGTAAAAAAGGGATTGCCCGATCCAGGGTTCACCTGGACCTGCCGCTCTCCTGGAGAGCTCAGCTGGTCTTCCAAGCTGCATCACGGTGAAACCTTGTTGCCTACCATTACACCAATCGGATTCTGTTCGCTGCTGTGTCGGTCTCTTATATGGTAATATTATCTAGCGCGAGAGGCACGCATTGATAGTATCTGCTGCTGGCTGCTGGCTGCTGCCCCAGGCATGGACGAGGGAGGGAATGAATCACTGAGGTGCATACGTAGGTAAGGAGTTGCATGGGGTTCCACAGGTACTCTGTCTGGTAGGCCCGGCGAGCGGTTGCTTTCCCGTTTGGCTGCTGCCGACCCGTCGTGGTGGACTTTACCGGCGCGGGGGCAAGATCCCAGCCCCTTCCTCCGATCACCCCAGTCTGGCCGCCGACACACACGTACTCTCGGTCCTTGGAGGGGCGGTCCAGGAGCACAACCGCGGCGTATGGGGCGTCAACGGTCTGGTACAAGCTCCTGCAGTTTAGGATTACGGTGAGGTTGCTTTCTAGGTCTGGCGGCCTTAGCTTGACTCCCCCCCCAATCCCATCACGCAAGGCTCGCATGCTAGGGAAGGGTTCACCCCGGACCAAATTTTCAAAAACTAGGTAGGGCTGCCAGGTTGGTTCGCCAGGGAAGTACGGGTGACGTGCCTTGCTTTGCTTGCTTCAAGGAATGATGCCTGTGATTGGTCGGTTATACGGATAAGCGAACGGAGCATGCTGTTCTTTTCTTTCTACGCGATACCTATAGTCGTGCGGTCAGATAAATCTCTCTGCCCGACAGAATAATATTATAACGGTCAATCTGCTCCTGGAGGGCGCCTCCCACTGTGTCTGATGGCGAGATTTAGAGGGATGTGGATCAAGTGGAAGATTAAAGGCCGATGCGTAGCCAATAACAGCAAGAGGCAGCCTTGAGCTGACCCCGAGGCCCACCATGGCGTTCTTCGGGGACCGACGAGCCATTCAAGGAATGCTCGGCTTTCGAGTAATCGGTGCTACGGGGACCGCGTCCGAGACCTAGGAGGATTTACTCCTGCGAGACGTAAGATCCTGGCTCCTAGACGCCGTTCGTCTTTGACCAGATATTCAACACAACCCCTAAGATTTCGAACTCTTCAATGTGAGGGGACAGACTGATAACACCGACAAAAATAGTTGATGCGACAAGGTAAGACCCTAGGTGCCCCAAAGAACCGTGCAATTAATTATAGATTGATCTCCGACCTCTGCTGCCAACGAATAGCTTCGTGAAGTATTATTGACACAGAGCCTGCAATGAGAGATATAGGAAGAACAATTGTGATTGGAAGGAAGACTAACGGGTAGCCCCTTTTCCAGCCAGATAACCTCGTCCTTAACGCTTTCTGCTGTGTTGTCTGAAGAGCAAACCATTAAAAGGGGGCTCAACTGCTCCCTCCAGACGCAGGAGACCAGCATTCAATGGCGAAAAATAGAGGGGGACAATCCGGACACCATCAAAATATGGCCGATAGCATTGAAACAACGTCTGAGACGACCAATCGTTGTAGACCGGGCTGCACCATTTCCACGCCTTTAAACCATGTAACTCAGTGATTGACAATCTGCTCTAAAAGAGTTGCCATGATCACGATGCCGCTGAGACCAGCTACACTTTCAACTCTATTGATCTTAGCGCCATATGCTAACTCGGGTTTGTCCATCCGGACTTTGAGACGGCAAAATGTATGGTCCAAATTAGCTGACTATCGGTGTGCCTTTAACTGGACCGGTCGTGGCGGCGATTGTTCTTATCGGATCGCTTTTTGGTCTATTAGTCCTTTTAAAGGGGACGGCGCAGTGCGTCATCAGCGTTGAATCACAAAGAAAATCCCACGCAAGTGGGACGACCTTCGGATTCGGTAATCAGCGTAAGGAAAGAAGACAAGAAAGAAACGACAATGCCACGTCGCGTACATGGCCATGGCGAAGCCCCGCCTAGTCGGATGTCGTTGAAGAGAACTAGTAGCAAACAGCGGCTACCCCAACCTCTTATCGACTTGTACTCCCCTGAGATTAGGCCTCCAGGAAGGCAGCCGACAAGTGTTCAGGGCGGCGCAAGCCTCCGACGCTGCAAAACTCCCTTAGACCAAATATATGCACCTAAGACATCCATAGGGCCCGCACAGGGCCGTTCAGCTAGATGTCATCAATGATCACTCGGGGATGTCAAGTCCTCGCAGGTTTTGCAGCAGCCTCGGCAAAGGAGATCTCGGGACATGGACACTTTCTTAGGAAGACTTCCGCGAAGGGCAATTACGCATGCCGTTCCCGATATCACCTACACGGCCTGGACGTGCATACGGCCCTTGCGACGGAATCGTCCTTTACCAACGGGCTGGGCGTGACGACACCGAGGAGTTATGAGAGACACGGCGGCATGGTCGCTTGAGCAGGAGGCCGTTTCGGACGGGTAGCGAGTCAGTCAGCTTATCGGAGACCCGTGCGACTCCCAGATCCGCCTCTTCACCAGGATCAGACGATAATTTTGTCCGCGGATCCCGCTATCAGCCCATAGGCCCTCACCGCTTCAGTCGGAATGGCGTTCTACGCCGTCTAACGTTAAGGTCTCCTCTCAAGAAGTAATGTCCGTCGAAAGCTCTGGCAGAGCACGGCCTCGACGTGGGCTTGCGCCTGTCTGCCAAAGGAACGAGCGCGTGGGTATTCGAGTTCGTCGGCCACCGAGACAAGCGGGACTAGCGCGCGGGTTACCAGTGCCACGGGATCGACGAGATATGTTGCGCGGTGAGCCCAGGACGGGGCCCTGAGGTGAGAGCAATTGCCCGGAACTCAACATCTGCATACATCTTTGAGAAGAGGAACTTGAAGCAGCCATGTTCGGTATCATCGATATAGAGTTTATAGAACAGTCTGTCCTCTGATATAGTACGTCATAGGATAGGCCATTATGTATACTGAGTAGAATGCATTATTGGTGCTATGGTGAGTACCATGGGAAATACGTCGTGAATGCTTACTAAGTAGCGACCCTAATTCACCCGGGTGCTTTGGCTGTACTAACTCCATCAGGTTTGGTGCGAGGTTGGGAGGGAAAGCATGCTATGCACCACACCGCCGAACTCTTCATCCGATGACGTAGCCAAGCATTTGACTAGCTAGCCGTTACGTAAACATCGCCGATAGGCAAAGTCGTTTTAAGTCTCAGCCCCCATTGTGGCTTACATAATGCTATAACTCTACTTCGTGTAACATTCACATCTGTGATGGAAAGAGTTTGAGATGGTATACTTCGTAATCCATTCGAGATTTAAGTTATTTCTTACATACATCCATAGACAGATATAATGCTAGTTTCAGGGCGGCCATGACTGAGAACTGTTTTTGATCTTGCGACTGGGTGAGGGGAATCGTCCCCTCCATAATACGAAGTACTACACCGAGTATAGCAATCAACTATCACTAGAGCGTCACTAGAATAGAAATCTGTACGATACACTTATTGAAGCATTTAAGCATCGTGGTTAGTTCGGCTGGCTTTCCCATTAGTCTAATAAGCCTTAAGCAGTGCTGTATACGAGGTTTCTGCCTTGATGGTGCAACACGATTGTAGTTAACACTCCTAACCCCCTTGCGTGCGGCGGAAGTCTCGTCGTGTTCGGTATCTAGGGTTGCGGACCGATATAAACCTTCGGCACGTGATGTAAGTTCGGGATGACGGTCGTCTGCTGTCGGTCATGAAGCAACAAGATCTTGACCAAGTTTCCGAGACGAATGCTTGCCGATGGGGATATCGACTTATGGTAATCAGACCGTGTGGTCACGCTTGCTGACAGTCAGGGGCCTGCTGAGGTTGTTGTATGCAAGAAGGTCCAGCTGCAGACCGCTGCGAACCAGTCAGGCCTTCCTTATTAGGAGAAAGCGGGAGATAGTTGCATTGTTTCGGCATGGAACTGCATGGGGAAGCGCATGAGGGAGGCTCGAGCGAGCAGTAATACCTAAGTACCTACATAATACCCGTCCCCGCGGTTCCGTCATTTACTCCCCAGGGTTAGTATCGGCTGCCTGGTTGGAGGGTTGTTCCCCGCCAACTTACCAGGTAATGTTTTGAGTTTGAGGTTGTCGCCGAATAGTGTGGTAGTGGGGCATGTGATTTGGTGTCGATCCAGGGAGAGTGAGTGTCTCGTGCAGGTAGGATCTGGCAATCTTCCCACCGATTGGATGCTTCCCCACAAAGCCAAGGACGGTGCAAGGAGGAGATGTAAGCCAAAACCCGTCATCTGATTAGCACCCCATGCATTCACTAGGACCTGAGTACTGCCAGCTTATTGAAGTACCCTATGTAGAACCTGACTTTACTTTCTGCCTTGGCCCGTGGCTTTGCAGAGTCAATCCTGATGCTGGCAGGCTATTCTCGAAATGAAGCGACGACAACGATGTTCCTTGTTTTCCTTTCACTGCGTCTGCCTAGCAGATTAAGATGCAGTTGGGAGTGTCACATTCCTCCTGTTCGAAATGAATTTTGAGGTCATATTGCGTTTCTTTTAATTGCGACTTCATTTCTCTAGGGTTTCATGATCACCCTGCCACCCTGGACGCCTGCAAGGACTGGATGTTGTACGCAGGAAAGTTTATCATGTACGTACCATGAGATGGGAGCTACCCACAGCGCCAAATCCCAGTCTAACTCTATTGGATTACAAGTTTGATAACGGTCCCCTGTCTGCGGGGACACTGCCGTTGCTGCTGCTGTGGACGCGGGGAAGCAGCCACACAAAGAATGAGAAAGGCTCCGGCTGGGACCAACTCCACACGTGCTTCTGGAACTTGTCCGGGTCCAGTGAGTGGTATTCCTCCGTCTCTCTGGTATAGCAAATGTATTCCATGTATTTTCCCGGCTCTAGAAGTGCGGAGGCAAAGTAGGCTTACCTTTGAAAAGTACATAGGGTAACCCAGACTCATCAAACTGGAACTATCGTCTTACCGACCGCTACACGATGGCCTAAATCTGTCCCATCCCAATTTAATCCAAACGCATTCTCTTTACCTCATCATCACATCTCTTTTAGGCTTTCTATCGAAAGCTGGAATCGATAGATAAAACATGGATCAATCACAGACGAAGCGTCGGCGTCGAGGCGGGTCAACCGACTCACAACAGCAGCAACAACAACAACAACAACAACAACAACAACAACAACAGCAGCAGCAGCAACAGCAACGGTTATGTTCCCACTGTGGTCGCGGCTTCAAACGATCCGAACATCTGGAACGCCATGTCCGAACGCGTTGGTCTACCTTCCTACCCAATATTCCTCCTCCATCTTCGCTACCTTACCTTACCTTACCCCAACTTTTTACTCCACAGCTTACTATATGCGCATATAATACAAGCCGTCCTTGCTAATATAATCCTCCGATTCCCACAGATACGAAGGAGAAGCCTTATATATGCCACTGCGGCTCGGCCTTTTCACGCCGCGACTTGCTGACACGGCATCAGAGGATCTCCCATGAGGCGGCCTCATCAACCTCACCAGATGCTCCTCCATCTGACGAGATCCAACATGCTGCCGTTGACTCTGACCGGTCAGTCGCCAGCGAGACGACGCCGCTCTCCGACGTGAGCATCCAGCACTGGATTCCGGAGCCTCGCTATCTTGATCAGGCCCATGTCATGGTGGATAATCACTATGCGACGTCCCCGCCGGCTTACCATCAGCATATTTCCGGCCATGAGTTCTTCGGAAATGGTGAGTCGGCCTCGGCCCTTCCGTCCAATCACGTTCACTGGGACTCTTTAGGCGCAATATCAAGATGAAAATTCGCGCACCCCGCTAACGCTGTAAAAAGCCCCGAATATGCCCGGTTTCAATGATTTCAAAGACATCAACAACTTTGTTGACCATGGAAGCATGCCAATGCAATGGAATTCGTATCAGTATGAGCCGGGAATGGAGCAGGACTTCGTAGATCCGGCCCTACAGGGCTTCATAGCGGACCCGTCGCCCTACATTGTTCATGCACACCACCATCCGGAGACGTACAACCATTAGTCTCTACAAGTCTCACATGATATAGCAAATACCAAAGGGTCCCAGGGCAGTCGACCCATCTGCGAATCCAGACACAGTTTACTGCTTCTCCATCAGAGAGAGGCGTCTAGTGTCTGGCCGGCACCGCATTCTCCCGAGACTCGAGCGGTAAAACGAACAGGAGCGGAAACTTACTAGTAATAATAAGATACCCGAAGTCGAATCAAGCTGCCCAACATCAAGTGCTTAAGGGCACGCTTTTATTTATTTATTTTATTACTTTTTGGAAGACAAAGTCACACCATTATGCATGACACGTACGGAGTGATACCTGAGCAGCTGATGGACCGCGTGATAAATTGCCACGTAATGTTTCATTGACACGGTGAATTCCACGAAGGGAGCAAAGAGCGAAAGGTAGAAATGCACTTATAGGGTAGGAGATACACTGCTTTGCGGGAGTAGTAGAGGGGCGGTA
This sequence comes from Monosporascus ibericus, assembly GCA_004154915.1. Classification (NCBI taxonomy): domain Eukaryota; kingdom Fungi; phylum Ascomycota; class Sordariomycetes; order Xylariales; genus Monosporascus; species Monosporascus ibericus. The sequence continues at coordinate 125,150 of QJNU01000136.1, read as the reverse complement.
ACATTATATCAGCTGAGTCAAGCAGCCAGACGTGCAGGCACCTAAAATTCTCCCATAAAAATATCACCAACCTGCATCTGGCTGGCCAAGCCAAAATTGGACGATAAATGGTGCCCGGTAATGGATAGGTTGTGATATACTTTTCTGATGTTATTGCCATCTGGAGCTATCTGGGTCATGGTCTTCAACTATAGAATTAACCCGTAATACCACCGATCCAGCTTGAACGTATTTGGAGGTGTATATCTCCGGTGGTCCCAGTTGACAGGACCGATTATGTTACCTTACCATTCCTCTCATTGAAGCTACTTCAGTTGTCCTCTCTCATTATCACGTCGGTGTCGAATACCATCGTGGATTTCCAGTCTACAGTAGCTAGCGGGCCAATTGGTCCATAGGGAGAATTCTAGGGGTTACTCTCACACTATGATTGAGTATGAGGCTATCCTCATCTCCTTTACCGCATTCTAAGTCACGATCGTTGCCTGGTAACGTTTCGTAATTCAACGTTTGCTTCCTTCCGCGGAGCTTCGCGACAGTATCTATCATCAGAGCCAGGCAATACTGCGGGATAATTCGGAATCCTTACATGGTGCCATCACACTCACGCAACTTATCGTTGCATGAAACAAATCAGTAAATGGGACTGGTAGACGCATTCTGCCATTGCTCAGCTATGCTGTTTTCATAGCAATCTCTCTCGTTGTCACTGCGGGTTTTTCTTCCAATGTAGTCACGACCAACGAAGTCCTGTTTTCCAGACCTTCTTGTGGATACATGGATCCAAATACGGCCGACATCGTGGGAGAGTAGACGTCTAGGATCGAAACACACTATAATCTAGTCGTAGTACCTCTAGGAATTTAGAAATGACCACGTCAAAAATTCGACGGAAGGTGAGGCTACCTGGAATACGAAGTGAGGTTACCTTGGAAGGATTTTTAAGTAAAAGGTATAAGGTAGGCCTAATTAACAAAGAAGAAGTTTTCAAGGGTGTTTGTTTTTTCACATTAAACTATGGATTTCCTATAACTGCTTAAGGGCACATTCAGTTATATATGTTGGTGAATAATATTATTAAGCAAATAATTCACCTTGAAATCCATTATGGCCATTACTAATCAAGGGCTTGAACGATGGAAAGGTATGGAAGGACAAGAGAGACTTTTCCTAGCCTTTGCTACCTCGAATAGGGGTAGCCCCACTTTTCCGGAGGAATCTGGAGGATTCCTGGAGTACCTCATCTACTTATGCGCAGCAGTGTTATTGCGACAGTTAGGCTGATCGCTGGGAATGTTGCATGGGGTGTGACAAGCGTAAATTGTCATGGATAATCTGGGCTCTGGAGAGTAGTGGCTGGAAAGCTCTGTATATAATGTGGGAGTCCCGGAACAACGTTGTTACGGGGTGCCTAGAGTTCCCCCTGGGGTTTGATGACTAAGCAAGTGGCCCCTATTCTGCGACAGTTACACCGCCAGCAACCCGTTTGCGACGCTAGACGGCTCATATAGGCCGAGAAACAGCTGCCCATTACTATCGAAGCCAGGGTTTCTTGCCCCATCCAAACAAAAATATCTATTTTAACAGCTACTCTAGCCTGATACTAGATACGGGCTCATTCGATACTCACACGCATATCGAGTTAGATGGGTCTCCGAAGGAGAGACGTCTATACAGATCCAGACTTCACTGCGAACCCATCATGGCAGAGTGATATTTTTCTACACCTAAATATACGAGCTTCGCATTTATACACTCGATACTACTACGGGTCCATCAACCAGCAGGGGGGCAACTATACTTGCCAATACTCCAATGACGCGGCTTACGAGTCGGGCTAGATGACTGCCTTTGTGCGAAAGAGGACTATAATTAACATTGGGTGAGCAAAAACCTTGTTCCTCAGGTCTCGAGTATTCCTGACTTTATTTGTCATATTTGCATAATAGTTGCGGTCCACCTCGAGGATAACTGCGAACAGCTTAGGCGACAAACTCGGCCGTGTTCTTCGCGGATAAAGTGGCATCACGTTTTGCCCGCATCTACCAAGGGCAGTTATGCAATACTGACTTACTCAGGAGAGTGTGTGCACAGATTTGACGAGTTCGGGAGGCACCCTCAGGCAAGCGATGAACCTGTTCCAAGGCAAAAGTTCGGCAGAGAGGTTCGGTGATGGTGAAAGCCGCCTTCGGCAAGAGGGTCTATTCAAATTTTGTGGCCGAATCTCTAGGGACAATGCCGCTCACATCTGGGGCTGGCTTAGGAAACAGCATCCATAGGCCTTTGCCGGACAATCAGTGGCAGCTGGACGTGGAATATCGGCTTTCCACTTCACTGGCCACCATTCAGAAGGCAGTAGTCGATACCGCGTCTGTGCCTCGAGACAAAGTCCAGCTCGGATTACAAAACTCGGGCCAACGGTACGACAGAGGATTTACAATGTTATAGTTGGGGTGAGACGACCCTTTTTTTAGTCAAGTCTCTTCTTGGTACGCATATTATAGCTGCGTTTGGCGACTATGTGTACGCGACCTCTACAGAGGACCATAGCCGAATAGGGCTGCCCAAAATCGAGCTTATCTAGGACTAGACTTACATATTTCTGGAATTCTCAGTAGCGAGAACGCCTCTTAGGCCTTTTCCTGCTAGGCCTGGGGAGATCGGATGGTCCACAAGTATACCAATATGCCTGTTATGGCAGCTGAAACCGAACTGAGTATTTTCGATCTCGCCAACCCGAAATTACACAAGCTACGTATTCCCGACAAACGGACAAAAGGACCCGGAGAAGAACACAAGCGAGGATGATCATTTCATGACGAGGGCTGAGGCTGAAGCGGCCGTAGCAGATATAAGCAATCAACCAAACTAGCTTAATGCGGCGCGTCAGGCGTCCTTGACGGAGGGCGAAGGAGGATCACCTACTTCCGAGCTGCGACAAGAACCCTCATACGGCGATTTGCATGGCATTGAGCACTCCTCGGATACTGACGAGGTCGGAACAAAACTCAACGCACAAGCGCCTCGACGGCACTCACTCCGAGATAGCATCGAATTGACACAGACTAGGGTTGTCAATACAGGAAACAGAGTCGCAACCAAACAGAACGGAGGTTTACAACGAGACCTAGACTGAGCTGCATGTCTACTTAGCACATTACGAAGACCCAATCTAGCGCAGGGACAGGATATATGAATGCGCGATATGACATGGACCAGTCCGCCTTGTCTATGGTCCGAAGGGCAGACAATCAGTCAAGGTTGGGTCGTCGTTAGTCCCTACCACGAAGTTGAAATCGCCCTTTCGTAGGTGATATGGTACTGGTGCGTTATGCTTCCTCTTCCACTGCCACCCCTTGATCTTGGTCGCAGCGATTCCGACCAGACCTCCAGTCACTTCTTGTCGAAAGGGGACAGCACGCGCCCGGTAGTATCTGGCTGCTCTGCTACAGGGAATTGGTCTTTCTTTGTCCGATCAGCCAGATATCGCGTTACAGCCGCGGCCTGCCATTCATACATGCGGAAAGTGAATCCACAGCCACTCTACCGTAGAAGGTTAGTTGTGACACAGGGGCCGACAGGTAGGAAGGAGGATCAAGACATATTCGAGCCCACTTACCATGCCGACGAACGTCAGCGTCGGGTCTTCGATGATGAACGCATGCTGGTACATCCCCGGTAGTCTCTGATAGGCTTTCTTGACGGCGCGTCTGCGTATCCGGAAGATACGGCAGGCTGAATCGATAACATGTGCCAAAAAGACAACATGGTCGAGTCCGTCTTGGTGAGTTCAGTCCGCAAAAGGGATCCGCCCCCGTGTCAGCATCGAACTTCGTGGCCTGCGTCTTCACGTAGATATGAGGGTGCTTAAACGGCTCCCATCCGAATGCTGGTATGGGGTCTCCCCTGAGCGAAGAATAGACTGGGTGTTTGGCGAAGCTCGTGGATAATCTCGTGCGACGACGCCACTGCTTCAACCGGCTCCAACCAGGATAACGCGCTTCATGTAGTCATTCATGGGGCCTTTAAAAAGTCGCCAAGGGTATGTAGCCATTTGCCAACCCTTCCCGAAATGCTAGACGCGTTGCGGGCGTGTTTGCTCTGCAGCACCCTCCCGGGAAACAGTTCGCCGTACTGTACCAAGCCTGGGATGTTCGGAAACCAAGGCACGTTGTAGTGTCCCGAAGCCACCAGTAGTTGTTCCCCAAGGCCTCCCTGAGGAGCGTCAATACCCACTCGTCATTTGTCTTCTCGGGTCTCTCCACCGTAGTGTTGAGCTCGAGCAACTTGCCGTAGCCACCGCGTGGGAATATCCCCTCGACCCATTCCCGCATCCCTGTGTGATGTCGAAGCGACGCTGGAGAACCGTATTCCTGCAGCGTGCGCTTTGACAGCTTCCCAGGGAAGGCTCCTGGACGTAGCTCATAATCTCCAGCATGATGTCTCTGTGTAGACTCTCATCTGCGGTAACTTAGATTGACAATAGTCTGTCATGCACTCGATATAATTTCAAAGCCATGCCGAGGCGAGAACCGTTTGGATATCGCGCTTCGTCGCGGATCAATACCTACGAGGAAATGGGACTAAGAATGAACTCGGAGGCCCCGAAAGCTACTTACGGATGGAGGTGTCTGAGAAGCGCAGTTGCTGATTGATGACGGCCTCGGATATGGGCGTTACCGCCGGTAAATGTTCCGGGATGGGAGGCGCGTCGCCGGCGGCCTTGTTTAAGCGGTCGACGAGAGAGGACACCCTGGCTGGCAAATGCCGCGTGTAATTCCACGCGCTGCCAACGGCCGCTCGTCTGTCGAAGCTCGGACGGTCTCAAACGCCTGCTCTTTGACTAGGGCGTCCACAGCGATTGCGCCTGCGGGTCCGGCACCGACCACCGCAACTCGCCGTACTTTGAAAGTCATCGACCGGCCGAGTCACACCCAAGATCTTTACGAGGAGCAAGAGATAGTCCTCTCTATTTCGGACCAGTCTCTGTACTGCCGCAACACGTCCCCCGCAGAGTCGGGAGGTGGGAACCTCCAAGTACTTCGCCAGGTGGATAGTCAGGCGCTATGCACCCCTAGTGGCGGATGCCGAGATGAACAGCAAACATTACGTCAGGGCCGATGAGGATGGTCAATTCCTTCAGGTTGTAATAGAACCATATCCGAGCCGGAGAGACGACGCATCCTATCCAATGTCACGCAAGGTCTTCTGGTAAAGGGGTATCGGGAAGCTATTTGTATGCACCCGAATGTGCTATGATGTGAACATCACCGAACCTGTTAAAGCAAACCTAGATCAACATCTGGAGTTTCAAAAAAAGACGCGAGAATGCGGGTATTTCTATACTCTTGTTGCAACAACAGTGTTCATTACGATCACTTGGTTGGGACTATTTGTATGAGTATATCTTGCTAGGTGGGAAAAGTTCACGTTAAGTTGCATAGACTATCGGGCAATAGGAGTACCAAACGCCATAGGAGTTGGTAGCTCGGTTCCCGAATTTCTGAACGGAACCCGGGGTGGATGCAAGATAGCGACCACCGTCCGCGAGTCTATAGACCCCTCCCGGAGTTCCTGCGACACTCGTCGGTGATATAAAGGATGATGCGCCTGTTTAAATTTCTGAGGCCTTGACGGGCTACTCTGAGTAGCTTTCCATGTTGAGCTCAAGGTGACGACGGCGCCGGGATCTTAGCCTAGCCGTGACGGAACTCTAAGCTCTGGTGCTGGGCTTGAGACGGCGATATCGAACAGACAACGACACGTACGCTGGCGGTCCGTAGATCGAACTGTAGGCGTTGTCCTTCCCCAAGAGTCCGACTGGGCCACCTCGGGTTAAGGAGAGAGCCTTCAGGGGTTGGGAGAGTTGTGCGATCGACGAGCTGGATTGGATGCTGGTCCAGGTCGCAAATGGCAAGTACGCTAGAAGTGCTCTTGCATGCACAGCCTACCATTATCGCCCTGCGTATAATGATGATTTCTCACCTCTGACTGTTAACAAGCCCTTTCTCCAGTCCACTAGAAGGCAACTACCAAGCGGCCAGCTCACTGTCTACCCGGATACTAAACATGGCCCCTATTCCAGTATGACACGCTATTCGCTAATGGGCGCCGTTAATTCCGGGAGGTGTGGGATGATCTTGTTAGACGCCGAAGAAAGGAGAGTTTGTGGTTTCTGAATCCCAGAGGCTCCTAACTGATTCGTGTCTCGACAGGGACTCACTCGGCGGTGATAATAAAAAAGGGGCAGGGGGTAGATCCACACAGCCACCCATTCAGCTTGTACCTAGTTTGTAAGAACTCCCTTACAAGCCGTGGGATTCTGTCAACAGAGTCTGTAGTCGCCACATCAAAGTCTGATCTGCCAAGACGTCCTGGCTAGCATTCATGTACAACCCCAAGGGAACTATTTTCTGAAAGCACGGGACTTTGATAAAGTCTTAATACCTTAAGGTCCTTCAAATACTCGGGAGTGTCTTCTGGTATTCCAGGACAGCCGGATGTCTCACCGCTCCCGGCTGGATCTTGGAAAAGTTGAGGTTGACGCCCTCCTCGATATCCGGATAGGGACCCAGCGGCGTGATGGCGAGAGGGTTGATCTTCTCGTGGCTCTTAGTGTACTGGCCGGGGCGTCGTCAGCTCACCTTGCATCGTCTAGGCTCCAGTAAAATACCCGAATGCTGCACTTACGTTCTCCTTGATGTGCTTGAAGTTCGTCGTCTCCCGGAAGCCCTTGACGTTCCAGTACAGGTTCTTCATCCACTCGTGCACGACAGGGTAGTCCCTGCGAATCATGCCCACTGAAACGTATGGAGTCAGTAGTTGTTCCCTTTAGGGAGTACGCGATCGCTATATAGATGGAATCCGACGTTCGAGGTTCCTTGGCTTAGCCTTGGAAGCCTCGATCAGTGAATTCTGTGCCCCTCGTTGGGCCACTGCGCAACATGGACAGGGGAATGAATAAGGTTCCAAACCGCTCACAGTTGACCTTGAAATGCTGTACATAGACGACATCGAAGCGGATGGCCGTGGGGTATGCCAAGATGTCGAGCTCCGTGAGTGTCTGGCCGAGGACGTACGGCCCGTCGTTCCGGTGAATCAGTTGTTCGAGGTGGTTGAGCGCCGCGAAGACGGGGATGACGTTGCGGGCGTACGTCTCCTGGTCCTCGGCGAAGCCGGCTTTGTAGACGCCCAAGTTGAAGGCGCGCTGCAGCCAGGGGCTGAGGGCGTCGACGGCGGCGCGCAGGGGCCCGGGTTCCGGGTAGAGGGTGAGGGCGCGGGGGGGACCGAGGCCCGCCGGCAGCAGGCAGTAGAACGCCGTCTGCATCCACCGCATGAGTTCCAGGCTCTCGCTGCAGACGATGGTGTCTCCGCGCGCGTCGTACAGCACGGGCACTGTGTAGCGCCCCGCGTACTGCGGGTCGGCGCGGAAGTAGACCTCGTGCAGGAAGCGCGAGCCGAACAGGCGGTCCGGGGTCGCGCCGGGGTACTCGTCCTCCGACTCGGGGAACCGCCAGCCCTCGTCCCCCTTGGGGTACGGCTTCACCACCGATATCCCCACTACGGCGTCCAGACCCTTGAGTGTGCGCACCAGGTTCGCGCGGTGCGCGAACGGGCAGAACAGCCCGATGTACAGGTGGTACCGCCCCGCCTCGGGCGGGAACCGCGCGCTGCCGGGGGCCACAACGCCGTGCCACGAGTCTGAGGGCCCCGCGTGCACAGGCTTGTCCGGGTCTACTACTGAGGTCATGGTATATGAACGAGGACAGATATAATAGAATTCCGGTTAACGGTGCGGGGTTTTGACGATGTTGCTAATCGTTGTAAAGCACGACAGGACCTTGCCTAGCGCTGCAGGATAATATGTCCTCCTTAACGTCAGATAGATATCAAGGACCAAAAGGTCCGCTAGGGTAGGGAACAACCCCGCGTGACATCATTCATCCGTATTGCCATTCGAAACGAGTGTAAGCAGGACTCGACTGGGCATCATGATTAAATCTATATGTAAGTTGCCTGATACTCTGGTGCATTAAATCTTTTTATTCTCTTCTTTTATCGTCATTTCTCTAGAAACAGCTTCCAACCTGCTATCCCGTCCAGTTAACATGCCAACGACCAGAACCCAATGGGTTGAATCCCGACGTCTACCTTCAACGTATATAACATGGCGCGGCCGTAAATGGACCATGTATTATCTATGCATCTACCAGTCCTCGCATCTCCGCAAAGTTTCAAACCTGCTCAACATATTACACCTGGTACTCCTGGATCCCGCTCTCCTCCCACCGGCCCGGGATGAGAGCTAGAGGCACAATGCCGGAGACATGCATTTCAGGACCAAAGATCTTGCCGTTCAGGCCGAGCTCCTGTATCGCGGCCTTCATGTTCTTGAGACCTTCCTGGTAGTTGGGACCAGCACGGCGCACCCAGATTTGAACTAAAAGTCTAATCAGACAATGCGACGAAAACGACCAATCGTGTAACTTACCATTGTGCTCGATGAGGAGGGCTGCGACTTCGCGTAACGCCTTAATGACGCCCTTGAAGGTAGACGCGACGTTGGTGAAGTTGGCAATACCACCACCAATGAATAGGACCTTACCACGATCATGCTTCGGCGCACGGATCATGAGGTCGAGAACCGTCCGGGCGTAGTAGAAGGTCTGAGACTCGGTGGGAGCACCCGAGTATTCACCGTAGTTAGCCAGTTCATCGGCAAAGCCGACAGAGGCGATGGCATCCGCGTAGACGACGGAAGCACCACCACCGGCAACCAGAGTCCAGATACGGCCGTTGGCGTTCAAGACAGTCAACTTCAGAGAGGCACCAGTCTTGGCATCTAGTTCGGCAATGTAGGCTTCCTCCTTGGACAGCTCACGGCCGAAAGGAGCAGGGAACTCCATAGGAGGACCAGCATCGATGCTGATCTTGTCAGTGGCAACAGCAGTGATGCCCAGGTTAGCGGGAGATCGCGCAATAGCCCACTTGACACCGCACTCGAAGTCTGCGGTCTGATCTAACTTGGCAGCCTGCACGAGAGAACGTTAGCGTCCGATACTTATGATAATGCATTGGTGCCGACGTTCCGGCTCCACGCGCTGCACGACGGGATCCATGACAACGGGCTGCTGGCGAGCAAGGAGGCCAAGGCGGTCATCGACGCCGTGGGCAAGCTGCTGACGTACGCCGTGAGGACGCTGGCCACCGGTCAAGACGAGCATCTTCGACCTGCCCGCCAGGGACCATGTGGACTTGCCCAGGCAGAGGGACTTCATGAGGAACTAGGCGCAGAGGAGAGCTTACAAGATCAAGGAAGTGAACGTCTGCGGATGTGGCGTCGGCGTTGGGGATGACGACAAGAGGGTTGATTTCCAGGTAGGTGAATTGGCAGTCAACATAGACGGCGTATAGGCGGGAGATGAAGTCGACCAAGACATTGTGGACGCCCTTGGGAACCTTCTTCAACAGCGTAGCCGCGATCTCTTCGTTCGAAGGATATTGCGACAAGTCAACGGGTATCAGAAGCTTCTCAGCCTTGGCATCGACGTCACCCACGTCAACACCACCCTCGTGTGTGAAGAGAATCCAGTCACCCTAGAGAGATAGTAATGTCAGTATACAGCAATTGCATGCAGACTGGATAAAACCAGAGTGATGAAATCGCAAAACGCTCGGAAGCAATAAACGCCTTTTGCAAGTTCAGATAACGTTGCGTGTGAACCAATCGGGGAGGGAAGTGGGTGTAAGTGGGTGCAAACAGGAAATGTGGTTTAGCCTCCGTTCGTCCGCAACACGCCGGTTTTTCTTAAGAAATTCCGCCTGCCAAATAAAGAGATCGGCAACAGCACAATAACTTATCGTGGGACCATTTTCTTCGTTTTTAATCACACCTTTCGGAAACGTATCTTCCAGCTTTAATACGGTCTCCTCTCGACTTCAAGGGAGACATTCTCGTCATCCCTCGTGGTTGCTAATCAGGGGTGTCTAGCACTGGCTGACTACCTCTCCTGATCGGCTCGCAAGGACGGACTAATACACATCAAAGCGAGAGCTTCGAAGCCGCAAACGAAGCGTACTGGAAAATACGACTTACATCTCGGACAGAGTTGATGTTGATATAATACTCGGTATCTTGCGGGTGGGGAACGAACGGCTCGACGAGGAATTGTCGCAGAGCACCAGAAACGTGCTCAACCTGCTGCACCTTTCCAGCCCGCTCGGCGATCCAGGCCTTAGCCTCGGGCCAGGTCTTGTTGAGAGCCAGGAGACCGCTCTTGCCTCGTCGCTTAATCAGCTGGTCAGGCTTCGCAACGAACCGGGCATCAGTGTGAAGCAGCCATGGGTAGGTGACCTCAGCCTGGTTTAAGACGCCCGCGACGTCCGCATCCTCTGGGAAGTACAGCGATGCCAATCGGGGCGGAGGGTTGTGCTTGGTGGACTGGGGGAGGGGAGTCGGCTTGATGACCGGAGCACGAGTGAGGTGATAGTTGAGGATGGCCTTTCCGTCGGCCTCGAAGATGGACTTGGCAGACATTGTGTCGGTGCTGCTGCTGCTGCTGCTGAAGAGAGATGTGGATTATGTGTGGGAAGGTAAGTGTTGCGATTCCCTTTTTTGAATTGTTTTCGTCTCAGAAAGCTGCGAGGGAATATCTGTCAGCAAGTGCGACGGACGGTGTCAAAAGTTGCCGTGCAGGCAGAACCGGGAAAATAAGTCCAAAAGTTTGGTGGCTTCGAGGTGGCAGCAGCAGAGTTTGGGCGGGAACAGAAATGGGGGGATGTTGAAGGTAAGGCCAGGCGAGCTCGGCTCTTACATACCTATACCTATACCGAGTTCACACGCTCTTAGTAAAGTTACTATCGAGCAGCAATTCTACCACAGTAGGAGGGAGACTGAGGATACGGGATACGGGGAGGAAGTCAAAAGTCACGATTCGAATTGATGTGACTAGGAGAGTTCCTATGATATTGCGGCGGGCAACAATTAACTTCGAAAAGGCTTCCCAAGTGGGGTGCATGCAAGTTGAGCAAAGCGAGACACAAGAAATCCAGCAGCAACAAGAGAATGGTTCTGGAGATTTGAGCCATTCAAAAATTCTAAGGTGCAAGCCCACACATTACTCCGCCGCCCGATTCAACCCTTCCTAGAGTCCCCCTACAAAAAGAGTTACCTTAGGTACGAAAAGAGGTACCTGCACTGGATGGCCCCCTAGCTTCTAGCCCCTCAATTGAACCATCTCTGCGTTAGTGCAAAGTTGTAGGTTCAAATGGCCTGTCTTTGGAGTGGACGCTTAGGGAGGGGTACTAAGCCGGTATCGCCCCAAAACTTTTGGTGGGATGAGATGCTTTGCGTTCACCCCCTGCTCCCTTGGCCATCTCTGCAAAAGTACCAGTACCCCAACGTCAACGCTTGGGGGTTGAGAGCTCCGATCAAATAGGGGTATTGCGGTCAGCCACCGTCCAATGATCTTCGAGTCCCCTGTGTCCCGAAACCCACCTAATGCCCCGATGGAGGGCAACACCGATACCGACTGTTTCTGGCTAAGACGCCAGAGGCCGAGTTATTGAGACCGTGTTGCCGGTCAGATGATTGATTATACACTACGAAAGGAAAATGCATCTTGATCAGGTAGACCTAACCATCAAGTCGATGGATTGGCAGCGCTGGATCCAGGGGCAGTTCCGCCATGGATGACTTCCGAAAGAGAAAAGAGGAAGGATATGGAATACAAGCACAATCCGACGGACATCGGACAGCGACGGCGGACGGCTCTTGGGGTGTCCCGGAGCCTGTACGCTGACTACTGCAAGGTAACGGTGACTTCTCACTTGTACCATCGTCCTCTTTATCGTCGTGTATTCAGCTGCTAGGCACAGCGGATTATACGTCAAAGCCGTCCGTACCAAACGGCGCTTGAATCTTACGCCTGTGATGACCTTCCTTTTTCTCTGTTCTCATTTATTTCTGCTCCTCCTGTATTCCGGGAGGATGGGTTATAGTCTAAAGACACATGGGATGACACATGGGATTACTCCGTACTCTGCTCCGCTTAGTCATAGCTGAAGCTGGGGTTCGGGTTTGCTAAACGCATTCTCCTGGGCTGCTATTTTGAGGAGCTGATCGGCGTAACCCGGCGGGATTATAGTCGGGCTCCGCATAAAAAGCACGTTGTCTTGACCCAAAGTACCGCTACTTTCTCCAATGTGGGGATGCACCGACAGACAGCGCAGCGCAGGCCCCGTCAGCGTGGTGGTGACAAGTGTCAATCCGGCACTGGATCTGCAGTAGGACCGGCTCCGAGTGCCTGTGAAGTCATGTTCAACCGGGTCCTTTTCGCCTGCCCACCACCCGGTCAAAGAAGCAAGGCTCAAAAAGCCATGAGAGTTCTGGACGATCAACAGGCCGAGTGGCAGTTAGTCAGTCAGTTAGCACAGGCGATCGCGGGCAATTGAAACTAAAAAGTGGGTTGCGAAGCTGCCTCGATCCAACAAGTCACTTAAACCCCGACAAAGCTGCAAAGGTCCCCCCCACTTCTTTCCAGCCTATCAACCTCCTAGATGGACAAGAGGGGTTCAACAACCTCTAAGAGTTTACCCCAACTATTCCGATTGAACCTCTTCTTTTTTTAACTTGGTACCGGTGCCTTGCTAACTACGGTTGGACCGGGTCAGGCTCACATCAGTTGAATCCAGCGAGACTGCAAAATCCGCCTGTTGTCAGAGAGAGAAATTGAAACATTTTTACTACGTCTCTGCCGCCAATATTTCATGTACAGACCGAAACAATAGGAAAGGGCGCTTCTTTTCACATCGGGGAAATCAACGGTCCTCTCCAGCTAAACTCCTTCCGCAGGGCTTCATTACGGTAGAGGGGCACACTGTCTGATAGGTACGTATCTCTTACCGCGGAGACTCTCAGGCTACGTAGTTACCTGGCTCAGCACTTGGAATACATACATACATACAGTAGGCCTGAAGTCCAGTCAGTACCTGAGTGGCCCGCATTACATCCATCACCCTCACCCAGCATCCAGCTCATCCCGAAAAATTCACCCCATCGCTGCCAAAGGTTCTCTCCTCCTGCCACTCACTCACCTGCTCTATACTTCCTCGAATCCTCCCCCCTTCTCACTTCAAAAACACCTTGAGCGCTTTGTGTGAACCAGTGAAGAGGATCACACTGACACAGGTCCCAGTGAAGAAGCAGGGGATTTAACAAACATTTGGATTTGAACCAAATCCGTCAACCCTAAACCCACGGTATGTCAGCATCCTGATAACCTCCCAAACCCTCCCTACATGACTTGCTTGACTTTTGTGTGTGCGCCGGGGGTAGTCCAGGCTTAGAACTACCTCGTTTACGAGGCTGGGAAGCTTAAGAGCGAGCTCTTCTGGCCATTGCCCACTGGCTAGAGTTCTAGAAGCAAAATTTCTTGTATTTAAGGGTTTTGAGAAACCCGGGTGATCTCAGGGTGTCAAATTCCTGCTAGAATTCGGAAGAGCTTCGGCAGCCTGACAAGCTTCTCGCAACAAAGCCTCGTACAAGCTACGAATTTGCCCCCTTCTCTCGCCTTTTCCAATTTGTGGGAAGAAATTGTAGCTGACGTTTTACGGCTTGTTCAGTTTGTTGCTACCGCAAGAACTTAAAAGAGTTAAACTCGAGCCCTTCACAATGGCTCAAGCGAACGGTGCCAATGGCTTGTCAACCACCTCGACACCGGCCCCGACGTCGGCTAACGACAACATCACTCGTTTCGCCGCTCCCAGCCGACCTCTGAGCCCTCTTCCCTCCCACGCTCTTTTCCACAACAAGACGAGATGCCTGGTCTACGGTCTGCAGAACCGAGCTGTCCAGGGTATGCTCGACTTCGACTTCATCTGCAAGCGAAGCACTCCCTCGGTCGCCGGTATTATCTATACCTTCGGTGGTCAATTCGTCAGCAAGATGTACTGGGGAACCAGTGAGACTCTGCTGCCTGTCTACCAGAAGACCGCGGTCGCTATGGCCAAGCACCCTGATGTCGATGTTGTCGTCAACTTCGCATCGTCTCGAAGTGTCTACAGCTCTACCATGGAGCTGATGGAGTACCCCCAGATCAAGACAATCGCTATTATTGCCGAGGGTGTGCCGGAGCGGGTAAGTAGATGGTGCGTAGGTTTAAGACTTGGGCGTCGTGCTAACAAGCCGTTAATAGCGCGCCCGAGAGATCGCCCATGTGGCGCGTAAGAAGGGCGTCACCATTATCGGCCCGGCCACCGTTGGTGGTATCAAGCCCGGTGCCTTCAAGATCGGCAACACGGGCGGTATGATGGACAACATCGTTGCATCTAAACTCTACCGCAAGGGTTCCGTTGGCTACGTCTCCAAGTCTGGTGGTATGTCGAACGAGCTGAACAACATCATTTCGCAAAACACCGACGGTGTCTACGAGGGTGTTGCTATTGGTGGTGACAGATACCCCGGTACCACCTTCATCGACCACTTGTTGAGATACCAGCAAGATCCGGAATGCAAGATCCTTGTTCTGCTCGGTGAAGTCGGTGGTGTCGAGGAATACAAGGTTATCGACGCTGTGCAGCAGGGCATCATCACGAAGCCGATTGTGGCATGGGCTATTGGCACCTGCGCCAGCATGTTCAAGACCGAGGTCCAGTTCGGTCACGCCGGTTCATTCGCCAACTCGCAGCTCGAGACGGCGGTTCACAAGAACAACGCCATGAGGGAGGCGGGTATCCACGTTCCGAACAGCTTTGAGGAGCTTCCCTTCACCCTGAAGAGCGTGTATGACAAGCTCGTCGCCGACGGTACCATCAAGCCTCAGCCGGAGCCAGTCGTCCCCAAGATCCCCATTGACTACTCGTGGGCCCAGGAGCTTGGTCTTATCCGAAAGCCTGCTGCTTTCATCTCCACCATCTCTGATGACCGCGGTCAGGAGCTGTTGTATGCTGGCATGCCCATCTCGGATGTCTTCAAGGAGGACATTGGTATCGGTGGTGTCATGTCTCTCCTTTGGTTCCGCCGCCGGCTGCCGGCGTTCGCCTCCAAGTTTTTGGAGATGGTCCTCATGCTTACTGCCGATCACGGTCCGGCCGTGTCTGGTGCTATGAACACTATCATCACCACTCGTGCTGGCAAGGACCTGATCAGCTCCTTGGTTGCTGGTCTGCTTACCATCGGTTCCCGATTCGGTGGTGCTCTGGACGGTGCTGCGGAGGAGTTCTCTAAGGCCTTCGACAACGGACTTAGCCCGCGTGACTTCGTTGACACGATGCGCAAGCAGAACAAGCTCATCCCCGGCATCGGGCACCGTATCAAGTCACGGAACAACCCCGATCTCCGTGTCGAGCTTGTTAAGGAGTACGTTCTGAAGAACTTCCCTAGCCACAAGCTGCTCGACTACGCCCTGGCGGTCGAGACTGTCACCACTTCCAAGAAGGACAACCTCATCCTGAACGTCGACGGCTGCATCGCCGTTTCCTTCGTCGATCTCATGCGCAGCTGCGGCGCTTTCAGCTTAGAGGAGGCCGAGGAGTACATGAAGATGGGTGTCCTGAACGGTCTCTTCGTTCTGGGCCGAAGCACCGGTCTGATTGCTCACTACCTCGACCAGAAGAGACTGAAGACCAGCTTGTACAGACATCCTTGGGACGATATCACGTATCTGCTCCCCACCTTGAACAAGAGTGGCCCAGCAGGCGAGGGCCGTGTGGAGGTTTCGATGAAATAGACGGTTTAGAGCATCGGTAGTGAGGCGAAGCTGGTTGGAAACGATCCGCTGATCATTTTCCCTCTTTGTTACGGAGCTGTGGGTTTGATATTTAAGCTTGCATGATTGTGAGGTTCGAGGACCAGAGTCGCGGCAAAGCGAGCTTGTAAGAAGAGATATATGTGGCGCAGATGGCCTAGACTGCGCCGGACCTGAGAATAATAGAAATTCGTTATAATGCATTCACCTCGGACTATTCACGATCTTGTAAATGTGACCCGGCTGCGTGTAATCAGAAGGGCAGTGGGACGTTACAACGAAACCAAAATAATGGTTCGCCCTGATACGCCTTTCGTGTCAATGCGTTCTATAGGGGGCCTGTTATATACTAGCTTGTTGATTTTACCAGTACGGCCGGAGATAATATCGACGACAAGCCAAGATTCAACCCCCCACGTAGAACTGGGAGTATAAAGCGTTGGGTTCCCGAATCTCACGTCCGGGCCGGGAAAACGCCGGCGCATATTATCAAGACCCACAGAAAAGTTCAGCCCGGTCCGGCAGTCCGACTTCATTGCCAACTTGCATCCATCTATCGGGCCAGCTACGACGCGACGACGCTTCCACCGGTCTTTGAGTCTGTCTACGGGGCGCGAGTGACAAGCGGACTAGGAATTGAAGATAGAACCCTTCCTGTGAGGTACGTCGCAGTCCTTTTCCGTGGAGGGGTGGCGGTGATGGTTCTATATGGTCGGCCGTGAGGGGCAGAGAGAGGAAAGAGCTCGGGACTGATGCGGTGCGATGCGATGCGACTGTACAGGGTGTATTCCGTACCGGAGGTTCGACATCCAGGCTGTCAGAGGCCGGCCGGTTGCTAGTAGCGAAGACGAAGAGGACGTCCCGCATCCGAGACTGAACATCTACCCCGCCGCGCGATCCGACCGACCGCACGCACCTCCCTCATCAGAGGCAGACACGGGGTCCGTCCACGGGCTCGTCTGCGCTACCTACCTAGGTAACCGACCACAACCACCCACGAAACATGTCCTACTTCCGCATAACGCTCCGCCGCAGCGCCATCGGCCTGCCGCAGCGCACGCGCGGCGTGCTGGCGGCGCTGGGCCTGCGGCGCCGCATGCAGACCGTCTTCCACCCCGTGGACGCGCAGTTCGCCGGCATGATCATGAAGGTCAAGGAGCTCGTCGACGTCGAGGAGACGGACCGCGCTCTCACGACGCGCGAGCTGCGCGACGCGCGCAGGCCCGACCCCGGCTTCTGGGTCGAGAGGGCCGTCCCGCGGTGAACCGAAGGGGGGCCCGGATGACGGGTGAAGGGGGGGAGAGATGAAGGGGGGTGGTTCATGCACGGTGCGAGGTGAGCAATGAAGAGAATATGTATGGATGGAACGAACGAAGGGCAGGATATAATACGACCCGATGGTTAGGTGTTAGGGCGGACATGTCCCAGCCTGGGATCAACAGCAAGTCGAGACGAATAGAGGCAAATGCATCTGAGGCAAGGCCGTCCAAGGCCGGATTTCTATCGCCAAGCGCTGCTACGTACGACAGAATGTATATCACCAATGCTGTATAAACTAAAACCTCCCTTATGGTAGCTTGATTCGATGATTTATATATGTCCGTGTCGAAACCAGCTGAACAAAACAGTGTACAGGAATTACTGCCACTGCTCTTTTTTCTCTGCTGCTAATTCCCAGCCGGGAGACCAGAGTGAAGTTGCTTGGATCCGAAGAGGAGATATCTAACGGATTCGTGAGATCAAGCAGCCGGCGAAATTCCGAGTTAGATGGTCAAACATCCGCTACGGTCATGTTAACCGGTGTCGTAGGTTATGAACTGCATCAAGGGGAATAAATGCCATGGGGTACTCGGCTTCGAGTCTACCATTCACGTCAGCCCCCGGGGTCACAATATCCCACTAACCAGAGAGACTTCAGTTTGCATGATTGCACGACAACTCTCATAAACTCCGAAAACACATGACACGTACGTCCCAAGTCATATGTAATGACCCGTTGCTCGATAATTGTAGCGCAGGACGCATTTCCTCCATTCTCACGTTTCTTATCTACTGAAATAAATTTAGAAACGCAACGCAAATTCATTAACTACGGACCAGGTTATGTGCCAGATTCCTTCCCTGGGGTCCATGTCCGTATGCCTGCACGCCCGGTTTGCGAAGAGTGCTGAAAAGGGGGGTCAATGCATGCGAAATATGCCTGGCACGTCCAGTGTACAAGTCCGGCCGAAGGGTTCCGAGATCAGCATAACCTCGAGCTGATCAATCGGGGGAAAACCACTGCCATAGGTTCGGGGGAATCCATTTGCCGTACCATCCCATCAGCGGGAAACCAGTGCCATAGGATTGGCAAGTAACCGTTGCCATATGATCGGGGAGGCCCATCGCCGTAGAATCGGCGAAAACAAGTTGCCACTGCATCGGGAGGGTGAACATCATGATAGAATTAGGGGAAATAATTGCCATGGAATTGGCGAAAGTCACTGCTGTAGAATTGGGGGAAATCAATGTCATAACATCGGCGGGTAACCATTCCCATAGAAGCGGCAATCATAAAACCGACAGGAAACCAGTGCCGTAGAATAGGCAGGAAACCAGTGCCATAGGATCAGGGAAACTACTGCTGTAGATCCGGGGGGAGACCCTCAGCAATAGAATTGGTAGAAGAATATTGCCGTAGAATCGGGTGAAAGCCATCGATGTAGTAGAATTGGGGAAGACCAGTGCCATAGAATCGGGGAAGTCATGGCCCTAGCCCCGAATATGCTATTCGGAGCTCGTGCGTACGTCTATCGAGGTTGGCCGACTTAGTTCTTGGCCTTCTCGATGTACTCCGCATTCGGAGTCTCGTACTCGGAGACGAAATAGTCATCGGCGTGCTTAGCCAACCAGTTCGTGAGTTTGGTCATCTCCTCACGCAGGCGGTTCACAGACTGCTGGTCCATGTTCGTCTGAGCGATAAGCTCCGGGAGCGAGACTAGAATATGCGGTTAGCGTCTAGATGAAGTAAAAACGCTGCAGGATTCATGTTTAACTTACCAACGAGGCGCATCAAGTGTTCTGCACCATAGGTAGCGGAGGCAGTCTTCTTGTCCTCCCACTCAGGGTCATTAGACAGCCACTTCGCATGGATCTCAGCATACTGAGCCCGCTCAAATCTAGTCTCGTCAATATGATATTCTACGTAATCAAGGTGAAATAGTCAGCTCACCTATAGAGCAGGATCCGGCCAAGTGCCTTATCAAAGTACTCCTTGAGACCAGCAAGAGTCTCCTCGAGAATGTCGACCTGTGCAGAACCCTCGGGACGCTTAGGAGTCTCGTAGGCGGCATAGTCCTCGACAATCTTGGTGACGGGACGAGGATGGGGGAGAGGCACCAGCTGGTTGTTCTTCGTGACATTCTCCCAGTCGTCGACTAGGAAAGCCTTCAAGCTGTCGGGGACCTTAAGCTTGACCGACGGGCGAGCGTGGAACGCATCTTCCTATAAGAGAAGTTAGTACAGGCAGGGATATGAATAGAAACAAGTGGAATTAAATAGCAATGCATATATCTCCACATATTCCTCGAGTACCTCTGAATCGGAAGGTTCCTGATCTAACGGCAAAAGACCGAACGACGTTAGCTGCTTTGGGGCAGGGATGACCATTTCCTCCTTGGGGATGCCTGCAGTAGGGATATGAACGTTATGAGGCATGCCGGCATACCAGGCCAGTTTTCCATCAGAAAGAGTGCCGTTCTTCTCAGCCTCGCGAATTTTCGGGTGCTTAGGAGGGTCTCTTGGTGCTGGTTGAGTAAAACGACCGTCATTCACCAGGAGCTCTCCAGTGCGCTCGTTCAGGTAACGACGGTCCTCCGGAGGGAGCTCACCCAGATAGGGGTCGGCTTTCTCTGCGGCTTTCGCATATCGGGCCTCCTTCACCATGAAGACTTTCTGGCGAGCAGCAATCGCTTCGTCGGTGAAGAATGCGCTGGGGCTGCTGGTCGGCTTCTGACCTCCGGCGATCTCTTGATCTTTATCTATCTCTTGGTCTCCGGCCGGCTCGTGATCTTCGGTCACCTCGGGACCACTTCCAGATGGGTTGGTTGCAGATCTGGGGATTCGACGAGGTGGCCAAGATGCAGAAGCAGCAGAATGGGGCTGCGCTGGACCAGAAACTGCGGGTGCAGACGTCTTGCTCGCCTTGGATTCCTTCATGGCTTCATTTGCTTCATTCGCGGCCTTGGATGCGTTCGCTGCCTTTGCCTTTGCTGCCTTCGCCGCTCTGGCTTTCTCCGCAGCAGCCTTTTTGGACGCCATATCTGCTGCAGTTGAGGAGTAATCACTGTCCGACTCCTCAGGTTGGTTAGGGGAAGAGCTTCTGGGGTTAGATGCCGAAGGTGCAGGCGACGAGGTTGCGATTCGCGCATTTCGAATCGACGAAGTTGCAGGTGATGAGGTTTGAGTCGCCAAAGCTGTAGCCCGGAAAATTGCAATAGCGGTCGAAGTTGCAATCGACGAGGATGAAGTTGACAAAGGTGTAGAGATGGATAGAGCATGGCGTTTGGTTGTAGCTGGTGCAGGTGTAGATGTTGAAGTGGTGGGGTTCTGGGCTGCGACGACAGGAGCAGCAATCAAAGCAGGCTGAGCAGGTGATTGAGCCTGCGAGTTCTGTGGTTGATGCTGGCCATCTCCCAGCTTATTCAACCAATTGTCCAGGAATCCCCGTTCCTGCTGCGCTGGTGTTTTGCCCTTAGACTGCCTGTTGGCTTTGTGTGTTTTGGCCTTAGGCGATAAGGTGATATTGGCCTCACCTTGGACACCCGGAAGCCAGTTGGTGATTGCCATCTGTTTCTGACCTGGAGAAAAGACGGCCTCAGGTTGGGACCCCGCGTCGGCATCCTGGGTAGCTCCGCTTGGAGATGGTCGGGTGGCAGTTCCAGAGTGGGCATTTTCGACGATCCCTGAATGGGTTGCACCGCCAGGCTGGGCTTCGACGACCCCTGCATGAGTTGCACCGCCAGGCTGGGCTTCGACGACCCCTGAGTCGGCCGCACCACCAGAATCATTCTCGACGACCCCTGAGTTAGCTGCACCACCAGAATCTTCCTCGACGACCCCTGAGTGAGCTGTGCCGCTGGTGTGTCGGTCGACCTCGCTGTGTTGACACTTCCGACTTCGCAGAGAATCCATTTTTCGTTTGGTGTTGCGGTCAAAAGAGACGATGGTCCTTGCGTGTGATTAGGAAGAGTAATCAGGTTGAAGGTTGGGACAAGAGACAGCGCAGTGGGAGAAGAATGCGTATGTCGGAGGTTCAAGTAGTACCGTGAGAAAGTTGGAATGGTGGTGTAGCAGTTGCGGATAATTCTGATTAGGCAGTGAAGCTTTAGACCAGGAAGGATGCGGGTCCGCAGTCGACGTCTTACGCCTGTACTCGCCCTATGCGTATCTTCCAAGAACAGGAAGGAGGCGGCTTCGCAGATGATGCGATTCAGCTGTACCCGCCCTATGGGTATCTTCTGAGGACTGGAAGGACGCGGTCCGTTAAAGATATCATATGCTTGCACTCGCCCCTGTGCTCACTGTTTATGCGCATCCCTTCAAAATGGGAAAGAGGCAAGTTTGCTGACGAAGTTATACGTATGTGCTCGCCTGTCGTGTTCGTCCCTTGACGACGGAAAGTATGAGCCCGTTGACGTTGTTATATGCCTGTAACCGTCCCTTGTATTGGACCTTATGCTTGTCCTTACGGAAGGAGAAGAATGTGGGGTTTGTTGACAAAGTTATGTGTTAAGCCTGGCTAGGTTGTGGAAGTTTGTGAGTGATACGAGTTATCAAGCGCCCTTTAAGGCTGATAAAGATCAGAGTCGCCGACCCCTATTCACTTCTGGAAGGAACGCAAGTCACCGACCCTTATTCCGTTCTGGCACAGGGCACATTCGCCGACCCCTATTCAGATACGGGGATAACCCAAGACGTCGAGCCCACACCAAGCTGTAGAAGAGGTGTAAGATAGGAAGATCCCACGGAGCCGTAGAAGATGAATCAAGCTGTCGAGGTAAATAAAAGGCAGATTTGGTGGAGAAAGGGGTATAGGACAGGGAAAATTAGTGTGTAATCATGAGAATAGTTGGGTGTGGTACGGAGGCCGAGAGGTGAAGTGAAGTACAAATCCATTCGGTACGCACCAAATTCTGAAAGGCGCGCAGTCGCAAAAAAGGGAAAGGATGCGGATCCGTTAACAGCGCAGCTCGCTGACCCTTCATTCAGGCTACAACCTGCTCGACGCCCCTAGAGCTCCGAACTGCCATGAATCTGGGAAAACCCTGGTCGCCCAGAGATGAGGAAGGAGTCCGGTCATCGAACAACATATCAGAGGAGTCACCCTCGGGACAGTAGAGAGCCAGGCCGTCTTACGACGTTGAACGCCTGAGTTTGTCTTAAGACAAAGAAGGACATATGTCCCATAAGACAAGGAAGTATACCGATCTGCTCAAGAACAGAACCTGAACTATACGAAGATGAACAAGGAGCGGGTCTCCTTTGAGGCTGAGACGGATGTGAAGCTGTCTTGAGTCGTGGAAGGATATGGCTAACTTGAAGGACAGAGGGTCCGCCACGCATGGACGTTGTAGGTCTCCGTTATGAGAAGGAAGGGCGTAATTGTCAGAGAGGTTGAGAATGAACCTGGGCATTCGTTCGACCCTAGAAAAGGCTTGGTACAAGACCCATTCCTGGGCGGCATGTTCTACCGCTGTGGCATGTTTGTCCTCATCCGTTTAATCAAGCCCTACACTGATGTCCTCGATCTGATGATATAAGGGCGAATGATTTGGCCACGCCTCCAGCTTGAAATGGTGAATGGACAAAATACCACAATATACATCTTCCCTCTAGTGGCGTCCGGCCCCTATTTCTGCTCGGTAGGATGCATCATTTGGGCCTAGACAAGGGAGGCTCAGAGTCTCTTGCAATGCCCTGTGAAATGCTCCATGTGGTCTGTCTTGTCTGCGTCCCAGTGTGGTGTTGTGGCTGCTCACAGGTTCTCGTATAGTTGGTGGAGATCTGTGTTCGTTCAAGGAGTCCTCCTCTGTCGTCCAAGGTCGCTTTGACTCAAACTTCATCATGTGCGCCAAGGTGAGTGAGGATGTCCATTAGCTGGCGAATACAAATAAGGGCCATGGTAGGACCTTGAGCCGGTGTTCGCCATCTTGCTGCATGGGGAGCTGGGGCATATGAAGTGAGAAGACATTCTCTGCCCAGATATGGTGCACCGGAGTGAGCCTCAAGCCCTCAGAGGAACAGTGACAGTGTTCACACATCCATCGCTACCTAGGCAACCTTTACTTCGGCCTGCAGACCGTGAACAATGACAGCCCTCAAGACGTATTCCCAAGCGTGATCTTTGGAGACCCGATGCTTCCATTGCTTGACGTCTTCGGGTTTTATTGACTCCCTTGAGGTCAGGGTTGGCCTTTATGTCATAAACCAGACATTAAGGGCTATGTCAAGAAGCTGTGGGAGAAAGCACGTAGAGAAGAGAGATGGTTCCGGTTCATGTCTTTCAGGAATGCAGAATGATAGTCGCCACATCAGGTCATTCGCTGTTTGCCTCCCATTGAAGATGTACGCGTATTGGAATCACGCATCGTTTGCATGACAGTGACGCGATGTCTGTAGTTAATTTAAGACTCATTTGTTCCTTTCTCCCTTCCACTCAGACACGATAGTCGGGACAATGGTACCAGGCCCTCGAGCAAGCCGATGGAAACCTGACCCAAGTCTGTTGACGAGATTGACCGAGAAGAACCAGTGTCGTTGCGAGAAGGAATTGTCCTATGCAAGGTCTTTGGGTCCAGGATAATAGTCGAGCTGGCTAGGAAAGAACGGGTTGCTGAGTCACAGTATACTAACAACTGTAACCTTGGGAGTTCTTGTACAGCTCAGAGTCCCCTCGACAGTCATGACAGGTAGTCATGATCAGATCGTCCATGGGGCCTCCGTATTGTAATCCCATTCTATTAGGGCCCGGTTCTCTCCTTTCGGCCAGAGTTCCTTCAAAAGTTAGGGGTATCAGAACACCCCTCGAAAGCCAAGGGATCCCGATTCAGAGGTACTCCAAATATTAAGACACCCTAGGACGTATCATACGAACATTAAAAAGCAAAGCGAGACAAAAGAAATGAAATCAATGAACTTACGCTCTCGAGCTCATAGTCTCGACCTCGTCTCGGTCCGCGACCGGCAAAGCTAGAGGAGGCTGCGGCGCGCTCCTCGCTCCCTCGAGTAGAGCTCATCTCAGAACCGGCCTTTCCCGCGGGGCCGGCGCCCTTCTTCCCGGTGATGGCGACGCCACCCTTGCTGTGGTGGCCCTGGGAGCGCATGGTGGCCTGGGCCTTGAGCTGGCTGGCGAGCTGCTTGTTGTCGTCAGTAAACTTGCGGATGCGGTCCGCAGTGACCCAGTCGTCCCAACTGGCCTTCCAGCCCTTGTAGTGCACGCGGTACATGACGTCGTCAGCCGAGTTGCTGCCAGACTTGCTGCTGCTGCTGTAGTCTTTGCCGTTGTTGCCACCCGAGGCCGAGGACGTCTGGCGCACGTCAATGATCTTAGCCTCGTACATCAAGTCTCCATGGAAACACAGGATTCTCTCGTCCTTTGCGTACGGGGGCGCATGGCTATGCTTTGAAGGCGCCATGGTGCTGGCTTGCTCGATGAAACAGCTAACTGAGCCCGATCCTGGCTAATCGTACTAAAGGGGAAGCCTGGTAACTCGATATATGGTCACCAGGTCGGTGTAGTCCGATATAAAGGCTTGTGCTAGAATCTGTAGATTGCTAAGGTGCCTATACTGTCGTGTATGAGACATTCAATAAATAACGTCGATGGAAGAAGTTATGTGGATGGCGAGCCGTTGCAATAGTCAAAACTTCAGTTGCAGTCAGTGAATAACCCAGGATCAGATGTCTTAGGGAAGCCACGATACAGGGATTACGGTTAAAGTGGATGACGCTCGGACGCGTTCCAGAACGCGACTTTCCGCTTAAGTGAATCCGCCCAGTACAACGTTTTAAAAGCCACTACGAAGTATAATAAATCACCGGTATATGTAGGTATACCTATTACTATGAAGTACCTGTATTGCAACTGGATCAGTTACCGTTACATCTGTCTTGGTTCTATTACCCGGTTGGTTGGGTTCAGGTTAAAATTTGAATTCGTGTCTTTACCAGCTGTTGCGATCGGGAAGGAACAATGGCGCCCAACGAAGCAACGATCCTGAGCAACTACCTGCTCCTCCCCGCGCGACTTCCCAATATCATTACCCTCCAGGAATTCACGTCGTTCTTTCCGAAGTCGCAACAGTCCTCCCCTCAGATTCGGACACTATATCGCGACCTACAGCAGCAGCGCAATGCCATTGTTGAAGGCGTGGCAGAGAACATCAATGCGCAAGTCAAGCAGGGCAAAGCCTTACGCCGGCAAGTGATCAGAGAGAGACGAGAAGCAGAGCAAGAGGAGCAAGATGACGAGATCGAGATCGAGCGGACTGTATGTATAGGCGCTGTATATGGATTGGGGTGACCTTGGGATATCATGGCTAATTGCAATCCTGTCTGCGCAGTTGTTCGGGCCTACGTCGAACATTATACCGGCGAAATCCCACGACTTGCTGTCCATACTTCCCGAATTGGAAGACGCCGCCAACGACATGGAGCAGGAGCTGCAGAAACTAGACCAGGAGGAGGCCGCTCTTCTCGAATCCGTCAAACAGACAGTCGGCAACATGAGCGACCTTCGTTACGGTCGCTTAGCTAACTCGAAACTTCGAACCGAGGTTCTCGATGGTCTTCAAGGCCTACAAGACGCGTGCAAAGAGAAAACTTGAGCGTTGACGACAATTGTCATTCGATTACGAATATCGTGACTACGTGATGTGGCCCAACGAAGCCTAAAGCATGTAGAAGAGCTTCCAAACCCGATGCCCCACCGCCCTTGCCGCAATGAGTGATAACCAATTCCCAGCCCAGATCGCCAGGATCCTATCTATCACCTATACATCATACCTACCCCGCACAATTACTTATCGCGGCACGGCTTGACCGGCGGCGGGCGGGCGAGGGCCGCCGGCCATCTGGTTTTGCGCGCGGTTTGTCCTGTTTCGTCTGTTAGATCCCAATGTCAAAAGGCGGAGTGGATCGCATCGACAATAACAATCGCCAGATAAACGTGTCGGGGGGTTTTCTTACATCATTCTCCGGCTAAGCATGGAAACGCCGATCATGAAGACCCAGCTTGGGATGGCGTTCAAGAGCCAGAGGAGATATCCGATGGGGATGGAAACGCCATACTGGGCCAAAGGACCGGTATAAGGG
Organism: Monosporascus ibericus; assembly: GCA_004154915.1. Classification (NCBI taxonomy): domain Eukaryota; kingdom Fungi; phylum Ascomycota; class Sordariomycetes; order Xylariales; genus Monosporascus; species Monosporascus ibericus. Next base: position 99,051 of record QJNU01000136.1, on the reverse strand, counting down.
TGGAAAAATCCGTCGTGGATTTGGGCCACTTCCCTGTGACCCTCCTTGCGCACCTGCATGAAATCATCAGATGTCGCGGTCGTCATGTTGATGCGCTTGGTCCAGATATTGACGGGAGCCGGAGCGGGCAGGATCTCGAAAATCCAGAGGGCTCCAGCTGGGGCGGACCAGGCATTGCACAGGACTGGCTGGTTGTCGCAGTTGAGCATGGCAGTATGAGGGGCGTTGGGCTCAAGAGCAAATTTGGCGGCTGTTTGGTTGAACGCCTCTTCGACCCTAGTGCAGTGACCTAATTTATGATGGTTAGCAGAATTCTTCCGCGGTAAACTTGCAGGGGGAAGGAGGGAAATGGCAAGCCAAACTTATACATACCGAAGCATGTGCGATTTCCAGTGATTAAGAGCCACCATTCCACTGGCGTCGTGGTCTCCGGCGTCACAGGACCGTAAAGAGTGCTGTTCCAGTTGTCCACCGTCAAGATGTCCATGTTTAATGAGCCAGCCTTAGCCTCCGCGGCTCCGACAGGGTCATGCTTGTTGGGGTTCGGGACGTAGGACTTGATCTTGTCATAGTACGGACCCAGGACGTTCTGGAACTGAGCCTGATACTCGGGCACCTCGGCAGCCGCCAGTAGCGGCAAGCCGAGCACGGCGGCGGCTGAGGAGAATCGCATTTTCGCAGCGATACGGATTCTGAGGAATGTGGACGGGCTTGCTTTGATAGGTCAGACAGAGACAGAGACAAGAAGCAAATGGTGAGGATGCAGAGGATGATGAAGTTACGTAGAAGGGGATTTCTCACCTAGGCGAACGAGACAAGTCTTTTTAAGTTAGACCTGAATAGTAGCAAGGGTCCAAGACAAGAAGCCACGTTGAGAATTGCCGTACGAAGTATCGATCTGGGGTCAATTGACGAAGTTCACTGGAAGGTGTAAGCTTCACGGAAGCTGTCTTTCTCCATCTTTTGAAGATTTATCATCAGGACCCTGCCTGCGGCTAACATTATCTACCAACTGTATAGCCAATCCTATTGCCAAGAGCACCACCTCATCTTATCAACAAAATTACCAAACTAGAGCTTCTCGTTTCTCTGTTGGCGTGGAGTTGGTTCAGCTATAGCCCCACTTGGTCGGAGTCTTATTCCGCCTCCGGACCGCTGGGGTTGTCATTAAGGCATCTACGTACCTAGCTAAGCTCTAGCCACATGCATTCCTCGCTGTGGCTTGTATCAACAATTGCCAATTCCTCGATAGATAGCATCAGCCACGTATCCACCGCGGCCTCGGGTCGCAACGTCACGAAACGACTGAGACTTGGGGGGGTTCCTTCTACCCCAGGTAGTTTTGAAATATGGTTTGTTTATATATCTTTTCTGCTTTCCTCTTACTAACGGTGCTTTCCAGGCTCCGGAAACTGCGAATCAGAAGCGCAAGCGCGGCCGTCCAACCAACGCGTCGCGCAATGATGACAACGCGTCAAATTCCCAACTCACCCTCACGAGAGAAGGCAAGCTAGCGACGACTGCCAGCAACATGGAAGAACCAGATACATCGGAGGAGGCGCGTCCAAGAAAGCGTGGACGACCCGCAAAGACAGATAACTCGTCCCAACCACGGCCCGAGCCTGAATTAGAGCCGGAACAATCTCAGTCGCCCAAAAAGAAGCGGGGCCGGCCGTCATTATCGCAGTCGCAATCACAATCCAAAGCAGATGGCATTGCCGGAGAAGGCCACGAGAGCAAAAAAAGGCCCGCAGCGTCGGGGAGCTCACAGCCAAAGAGGAGAGGACGACCGCCGCGGAGAGAACCCCAAAGTGCCAAGGGGGCTGAAGAAACGGCAGCCGAGGAAGCGGATGACGAGGACGAGAACGACGGAAACTCGAGCCTTCTCCGAGGTGGCGGTCGAGAACGCCGAACCGAAGGTGAGGGCCACAAGGGCCCACGGGGCTCTAAGTCCAGGACAAAGCGCAAGGGGGCGGTTGAAGACGCAGAGCCGCAAGAAGAGCCTGAAGGAGATACAGGAGAATTGCGACGTAGCGGTCGTAGTCGACATTCCCCTAGCCAGCCACACCGAGATTCTCAAATCGTGGAAGAGCAAACCAGGGAAGCTACGGCAACCAGCAAACTAGCTGAAAAGGGGAAGAAGAGAGGCCGGCCTCCGGTAAACAGAGGACCTGTTAAAGAGGCAGAAACAGAACCAGCCTCGAAACCACTCAGCAAGACGGCGGGGCAGCCAGCATCCGATTCACAAACGATGCCGGAGGCTGAGGCGGACACAGATGCAGAAGAAGAAACCGAGCTACAAGCCCAAAAGAAGAGAGGACGACGGCCAGCATCCGGTTCACAAGCAATGCCTGAGCGTGAAGCTGATGCAGATGCGGAAGAAACGGAGCCACAGGCACAGAAGAAGCGAGGACGACGGCCACGTAACGTGCAGCATTCCCCTTCTAGGGAGCAACGTGCTGCTTCGCATCCCAAGAAGAAACGGGGCCGCTCATCACTGCAACATCCACAGAACGCAGATGAGGAAGAAGAGCCACCTAGTTCTCAGGCCGCGCTAAAGAACACAGGCCGACTGCCGCGATCAAAAGATATAGTCGAAGTCACATCTAATCAGAAGCATAACTCTCGTGGACGGCCTTCAAAAAACCAGGACGCATCCATCCAAGAAGATCCACCCCCCGAGGAACGCCCATCCGAGGCCACAGCCTCAAAACCCAGGAAACGCAAACGGCCATCCCATCAATCGGCCGATTCCTCACGCTCACCATCCCCGGGACCCGACCAGCCGGCATACAGACACCTGGCGACCGCAACACGGCGCGTGCCCCGGGGCGTCATAGAATCCAAATGGGCACCCCTAGACGCCGCCTCCATCTCGAGCGTGACAGAGCTCCTTGCGGCGGCCTCGCGGCCCGTGCTGCTGCGGCTCAACAACCCAACGAAGCACGCGCACGCCGCCGCGGCGCTGGGGGCCGTCGCGAACCGGCTGCGCTCAAAGCTGGCACGGGGCCTGCCGTTCCCGCCCCCACCTCCCGCACACGCCCTCTCTGGTAACGGCGGCGGCGGCGTGTCGAGGAGTGGCCACGAGGACGAGCTCGAGTACGAGCGCACCGTCTCCGCAATTCAGGGTCTCGAGGTGGCGCTCGACCCGCTGCTGCACGGCGTCGAGCTGCTGCGGCGTGAGAAGGAGCGCGCCGAGCGCGAGCTCGACAGGGAGTACCGCGTCCTCGCGACGTTGGGCGCCAACGCGCGCGCGCAGGCCCGCGAGCGCCGCGAGCGCATGCGCAGGCTGCACGTCCTCGTGCCGCCGCCGCCCGAGCCGGCCGGATATAACGGGACCGAAGGCGTGCCGGTGGAGGGTAGCGAGAAGGAGGCGCGAGACGGGCGTAGTGTGTTTGCGGACCTAGAGGGCCACGCGGAGGTCAGGAACCTCGCGGCCCAGGTTGCGAATCACATGGAGACTATGCGCGGTAACCTTGCGCAGATCGACGGCGTCGTCCCCGCTATCGGGAGGAGTCGCGCGCTCCTTAGCTCGGTGCTGCTCTCACATCTGGGCGGGGAGCGATTGGAGGATATCGTGCTGGGTTGAGAAGCGGCTAGACAGAGAGGCGGAAGCGTGCGTGTTCATATGTTCGACGTGGGCTGTCTACATAGCGACTTGAGTAGAACCAGAGTGAAAGCCGTACGCTCGATGCCAATAATGTTGATACTGCAGAGCAACCCGGCTAGGAGTCATTCAAAGACTAAGTGCAACAAGTCGTAAGGTCCTGTACGATTTCATAGACCTATACCCCTGCGCCATGTCCCAGGTATATCTGTACGTCGGGGCTTCCCTACTCTAGATACCTGGAACATCCTAGACCTCTAAAATACGCATTGAGCGCTTACGCCGGGTCGGCTCAAATTATCGAGATATACATTGTCGGTTCTACCTGGGTCCCGCGTAAACTTAATTCCAGGGGGGGGGGGGGGGGGGGGGGGGGGGGGGGGGGGGGG